>OY829517.1:12842646-13043371 GCA_963691665.1 Clepsis dumicolana | reverse complement strand
ATTGTTGTTTTAGAAAGGGTCAATATAATGATAAAGTAAATGACATCATTCAAGGAGAGGGTTTTTTTGAATTTACGTAGGGATCCCACCGCCGCGTTTCATAAAGACCTAAAAAACCTTCTGAAAAATTCTGCATTTACCTTTGACACCGAACAAAAGAGGAGCAATGTGATTCCTTTGAATCCGCAGGCACCAATTTTATATGGTTTACCTAAAATTCACAAGATGGTGTTCTGTTCGCCCTGTTGTTTCATACGTGAGTGCTCCAGCGTATAAAGTAGCGAGAAGTTAAATAGCATTGTTCGGAAAAATCTTCTTTTAAGCCAATATATAGTTTAAAGAATAGTTCAGATTTAGTAAATAAAATTAAAGACATTAATATACCGCCAAACTCACATTACTTTCTTTAGATGTGGATAGTTTGTTTACCAACGTACCATATAGTGAAACCTTAATATTCTTAGATGTCACTTAGAAAGGAAGCGTTTACATCCGGGGGAGGTTTGTGAGTAATAGAATTAGTAACTTTATGCATGAAACAAAATTATTTCAGATTTAATGGTCAATATTATTTGCAGAGTGATGGTTTAGCAATGGGGTCACCTCTTAGTCCTTTAATGGCTGACGTTTTTATGGATAACTTTGAAAAACAATATATAGTGGGGAACAGCAATTTAGTATATTATTATAGGTATGTTGATGATTTAATTTTATGTTGGAAGGGGAGTATGAGGCAGCTAGATTTGTTTATTAGTGCTCTCAATAACAAACATCCAAAAATAAAGTTCAAACGAGAATTAGAGGAAAATCGTTCATTAAATTTTCTGGATTTAACTATTACAAGAGTAAATAATAGGCACCAGTTTCAAATTTACCGTAAGCCTACGTACACAGATACTGTCATACCTGCAAATTCTACTCACCCATGGCAGCATAAACTGGCTGCTTTCCATTGTTATGTACATAGACTACTAACTGTACCTCTGTCGAAAGAGCATTATGATTCTGAGTTACATACTATATATCAGATAGCAACAACAAATGGTTATAGTACAGCAATGGTTAATAGTCTGGTTCAAAAGAAGCAGGGACGGATAGTGAATAGCATGCTTTACTCTGCGTTGCCATCTCAGCCTACTAACAAATTTAGATCTAGTATTACTTATGTTGGCCGGTTGTCTGACAAGATTTATAATATTTTAAAATCAAATAACATCAATGTTGCCTTTAAGACTACTAATTCTTTACGTTCTAGACTTTGTAATAACAAAGAAAAGGTGGATAAAGGGAACAGGTCGGGCGTATATAAACTCACTTGTGGCGACTGTAGTCAAGTATACATTGGACAAACCGGTCGAAGCTTTGATACTAGATTTAAAGAGCATGTCTCGTCATATAGGCATGATCATCCAGAGAAATCAAACTTTGCCAAGCATTTATTAGAAACGAATCATTCGTTGTTAGACTCAGATACGTACGAAATTTTACATTATTGTGATAAGGGTTTGCGGCTATCGGTTTTAGAACAATTGGAAATAATTAGGTACAACAACATGGGGTCTATTATTAATGAACAAGTTAATTTGGTTTCTTCGCCTTTGTTACGACTTGGTTCTAATTTTAATAATGTGTCATAGTAATAATGAGAACATGACTTCTCTTTTTACCGTACTCGGTTAAAAATAACGGGGTACCTGGCGTAGATTAAAAATAAAAATAAAAAGGGTAGTTTGGAATTCATTTCTTAAAAAAGGGTAGTTTAGGACTTACATAAAAGGGTAGTTTGGAATTTATAAAATATTGGTGGGTACGTTGGTTTTGTCATTAACTAAGTTGAGTACATGGTTTACATATGTCAGTAGTGGAAGTGGTGGCATGTTGAGCGGTTGTTGTTGTGCTTCGTAAATGGCCTCGTGGAGAGTGCCGAAACGCGTCAGCGTTTGGTATAGTGGTGGTGGTGATAGTTGGGTCTGTGTGGCATGTGTTGATTCGTGTAGCAGTGGAGGTGGAGGTGTTGCATGGAAACATACATTTGCCGCACAGATGTAACTATTTGTCATTAGTGGTCGCGGGTGAGCAAAGTAATTGTTTTTTAGTACATAAGAAAGAATTTAAATGTTTTTATCTTTTTTGCAATAGGAACTGAAAACAGGTCTTAAAACAATAAAGTTGGGCTACTAGGTCGTGTGGAGTATCAAATGAAAGAGTGTTGTTTACAAATGAACTAAAAAAACAATTACTTTGCTTTTGCTTTTGCTTTTGTGGTCGCGGGTGAGCATAGTAATTGTTTTTAGTTCATAAATATGGACCTCCGCAAAGTAACGCCTGATTCAATAAATTGTTGTTTACAAATTCTAAAACATTTCTTTCTTTTTTTAGGCCGCTTTGTTTTCGACTTTTGATGAAAAATCTAAAAAATATCATTCCCCTTATCGCTGCAGTAGGTACCTATGCAAAGAGAAAAATGTGAAACAGGTAATTCTATAATCATAGATGTTTATGTAAAGATTACAGGAAAAATAAAATGAATTGAAATTTTTATCATCATCATCATCATCATCAGCCTATTTACGTCCCACTGCTGGGCACAGGCCTCCTCTCAGAATGAGAGGGATTGGGCTATAGTTCCCACGCGAGCCCAGTGCGGATTGGGAACTTCACACACACCATTGAATTGCTTCGCAGTAGTGTGCAGGTTTCCTCACGATGTTTTCCTTCACCGAAAAGCTCAAGATAAATTACAAATGTGATTTCGCACATAAATTCCGAAAGACTCAGAGGTGCGAGCCGGGGTTTGAACCCTCGACCCTCTGCATCAGAAGCGATAGGTCAAACCACTAGGCTATCACGGAAATCTTTATGTCTGTCTTTATTTATGTCGATGACCAATATAAAATGACCCCACAGTGCATATATTTTGCTTAGGAAGCAAGACTCTGCTAACACTGGACATCTTAACACAATTGAGAAAAACAGGAAAATCTTTTGAGACTCGATTCCCGTGATAAACGAACTATTTATTACCTGACTGCCTAAGGATGGTTATGTTTTTTAATCGACTTCAAAAAGGAGGAGGTTCTATGTTCCACTGTATGAATGTTTTTTTTTATGTAGGTATGTAAATCGATTACCTACTCCGTCAATTGTGGACCAATTTTGAAGATTCTTTTTTTATTAGAAAGGGTATACTCCTGAGGTGGTACCATTGTCACCAAGTCATGATCTGATGATGGGATCCCAGGGAAATCGAGGGCAACCCTCAAATTTTACAGGCATGTACTATGTGTTTCATATATTTTCTAAGGCTATTCAAGTATTTGCGTTTGGTAGTCGTCATCTCATGATGAGCTGATGATGAGAGGTACAACTCCTTAACGGTTAGGAGTTGGAGGATAATTCTGAAAAATGTTAAATCAACGTAAAATTCTGAAATAAAAATCTGTTAACAAAAAAGTAAAACCGCCTTAAAAAAAAAACCTTAGAAAAAAATTGTAAAATAATCCTTTAAAGCCTAAAGTTTTATGGCTTAGCACTAAGTAGCAGAAATAAATAGTAAATGTACTTACTGTAATGTAGTATTTTTAAATGTACTGTTTTATTTCTCTGTATGTGTCGAATGTATGTGAATAAATGTTTCTCTCGTTCTCTCTCAAATATGAAGTCGGTACTTCATCGAAAGAATATTCCGCTCGCACCGCACCGACTTCATATTTCTGCTACTTAGTGCTAGGCCATAAAACTTTAGGCTTTAGACGATTAATTTACGTTCTAAGGTTTTTTTGAAGGCGGTTGTCGAGTGTATGTATGTATGTATGTATAATTCATTGGTACGCTTTACAGCCTAAACCGTTTGACGGATTTCAACGTATGAGGTGTCATTAGGTTCGTTTCTGTTGTGGGAGTGACGTGGGGTGTGTTGTTTCCCGGAATTACAGTCGGTTTTCTGTTTTTAATACGAAAGTTTTGTCAGGATGGGTGTGTGGATGTTTGTTACTCTTTCACGTAAAAACTACTGAACGGAATTTAATGTAGCTTCACATATAGTTTATACATAAATCAGAATAACACAGCCCACGATCTCAATTGGAAAATCTTTTTGTATTTTTTATTATTTTTCCAATTATTTTTTTATTTTTACGGTCTTCCCGTGAGTATCAATTATATTTTTTTTAATAAACTCACCGAAACATCAAACAACCCCCCGGAGCAACCCGGAGTGTCGAGGTTCCGGGTTCGATTCCCGGGGTTGGTATTTTTCTGGTTTTTCTGTGTATTCATGTTTCGGTGAGTTTATTAAAAAATATGTATAATTGATACTCACGGGAAGACCGTAAAAATAAAAAAATAATTGGAAAAATAATAAAAAATACAAAAAGATTTTCCAATTGAGATCATGAATTGATTGCTTTAGTGCGCCATCTCGTTGAGCCTGGGTAAACTGATTAGTTTCGAAGGGGTGCGTTGTGTTCGGTTTACGAAGCAATCGCATAGGTGGCGCTAGTCACTGCAAAAAGTGATAAAAACGAGCTGAGATTTGAATACATAGGAAAAATTCGAGCCTTACCTAAATACCAATTCTGGTGTAAGGGTGGGCACGCGACCCGGAGTGTCGAGGTTCCGGGTTCGATTCCCGGGGTTGGTATTTTTCTGGTTTTTCTGTGTATTCATGTTTCGGTGAGTTTATTAAAAAAAATATAATTGATACTCACGGGAAGACCGTAAAAATAAAAAAATAATTGGAAAAATAATAAAAAATACAAAAAGATTTTCCAATTGAGATCATGAATTGATTGCTTTAGTGCGCCATCTCGTTGAGCCTGGGTAAACTGATTAGTTTCGAAGGGGTGCGTTGTGTTCGGTTTACGAAGCAATCGCATAGGTGGCGCTAGTCACTGCAAAAAGTGATAAAAACGAGCTGAGATTTGAATACATAGGAAAAATTCGAGCCTTACCTAAATACCAATTCTGGTGTAAGGGTGGGCACGCGACCCGGAGTGTCGAGGTTCCGGGTTCGATTCCCGGGGTTGGTATTTTTCTGGTTTTTCTGTGTATTCATGTTTCGGTGAGTTTATTAAAAAAATATAATTAACACAGCCCACGTTTGAATCCGGGAAAATTGTACCTATAGTTCCCGCAGGATAGCGATAACCGAATTCTACGCGGACGAAGTCGCGGGCAACAGCTAGTACGTAATAAGTGTTCTGTAAGAAATGATGTTTTTATTAATACATGTTTTTTGCCCATTATCATGATACTTGGGACTTAATCACGTAAAAATATTTAAATACCTCGACGTTTCAGACGCGACGTTGCGTCCATGGCCTCGAAGGGATGATGGGATGAAGGGGGTATGGGGGGTGAGGGGAGGGAAGGGGAGGGGTCATGGTCGGAACGTCGAGGTATTTAAATATCTTTACGTGATTAAGTCCCGAGTACTTTTTGTTGACGAAACTGGTATTGTCATCCAACTTACATAATCGAGAGTAATTTCAAGTCGATACCATTGTCGATACCATTAACCGTTGAAGAACTTCCTTCCTCGTGCGGAGACGATCCTGGCCGGGCCACCAGAATTTACTTAGTGTGCATTATAATGTCAGCTAGACATATAAATAATAGAGATACTTGTATAGATAAATACATGCATATGAATACATATTAAACATCCAAGACTCGAGAACAAAAATTCGGGTCTATAATGACTCCCATAAATTTTTTGATCCGATTTTTGAAGCCTATAACGTTTTAAATTATAATTTTTCTATTTCATATTATTATAAGTCATAGTATTAAGCAATATAAATTGGAATCACGATTTTCTTAAGTCATAATTATTGTTAGGATTAAATAAATAAAGTCATAACGTTCAATGTCATGGTAATGGTAATAATGACACTTCCTAATATTAAAAGTAATAAAAGCTTTTGTAACAATTATTGCAAGGTCTTGTTTCGCTGGTCATAAATATTGTTAGTCACAAGATTCCTTCGTTATAACAGTCAATGGTATGGTAATATTACACTTCATAATGTTAAAGGTAATATAATCATGTGTCATAATTATTGGAAGGTACTTTTTCGCAGGTCATTTTAATTGGTGGTCATAGGATTAGTTTGTACTAACATTAAATAACAGTTCTAACCTAACCTAACCCACTTTCCTGGTGGCGATTCGTTTCTGTAGGGGTGGCAGTTCTAACCTAACCTAGCCTACTTTCCTTGTAGCGATTCGTTTCTGTAGGGGTCGCAGTTCTAACCTAACCTAACCCACTTTCCTGGTAGCGATTGGTTTCTGTAGGGGTCGCAGTTCTAACCTTACCTAACCCATTTTCCTGGTAGCGATTCGTTTCTGTTGGGGTCGCAGTTCTAACCTAACCTAACCCACTTTCCTGGTAGCGATTGGTTTCTGTAGGGGTCGCAGTTCTAACCTAACCTAACCCACATTCCTGGTAGCGATTCGTTTCTGTACGGGTCGCAGTTCTAACCTAACCTAGCCTACTTTCCTTGTAGCGATTCGTTTCTGTAGGGGTCGCAGTTCTAACCTAACCTAACCCACTTTCCTGGTAGCGATTGGTTTCTGTAGGGGTCGCAGTTCTAACCTAACCTAACCCACTTTCCTGGTAGCGATTCGTTTCTGTAGGGGTCGCAGTTCTAACCTAACCTAACCCACTTTCCTGGTAGCGATTGGTTTCTGTAGGGGTCGCAGTTCTAACCTAACCTAATCCACATTCCTGGTAGCGATTCGTTTCTGTACGGGTCGCAGTTCTAACCAAACCTAACCTACTTTCCTGGTAGCGATTCTTTTCTGTAGCGGTCGCAGTTCTAACGTAACCTACTTTCTTGGTAGTGATTTGTTGTTGGTTAACACGCAGTTCTAACGTAACGTCAAATTTCATTGAATTGCGTGTACTATCCAAAATTATAAAACATAATTATATACCGACAAAATATGACTAACGTCATTTAATACTTAAAAACATATGTCGTAAAACATTTCTGAATAATTATAAATATTCCTTTAGATGTTATAGAAATAAATTTAAAGTACTTAGTGCACTTTAAGTAACGAGATAATATGGCTAACAATAATTACTTCTTTAAGATATATGCCTTAAAATATTTCTGAATAACCATCGATATTCCATTGGATATTATCGATATCAATATTATGACTTCTTAAAGTTATGATCATAGCTATTATAGTTATTATCAATAGCATTATGAATAATTGAAGTTAGAACTATTAAGCGATATGCTTTAAAATAAATATGACTATCGATATTTATGAGCATGAATAATATGGAAATCAATTTCTGACTTTAAAGATTCGGACCGAAAAGATTATGGGACAAAAAGGGACCCCCAAAAATTCGCATCCATGATACTTAGCATCTGCCCCGACCGGGGATCGAACCCGGGACCTCAAGCTTCGTAGTCAGGTTATCTAACCACTAGGCCATCCGGTCGTCCATATGTGTTCGGTCATATAGGTTGTATCTAGACACGCGACAGCAGCTGTGTGTCATATTTGGCTTTACGTGCGGTTACTTCTGCTCCTTAGAGCTCTCACAATAAATAAGTAAATAAATAAATATCACGGGACAATTTGACACCAATTGACGTAGTCCCAAACTAGGCAAAGCCTGTACTATGGGTACTAGACAACGGATAAACATACTTATATAGAAAAAACATACATATATACATATTAAACATCCAAGACCCGAGAACAAACATTCATATTCATCATACAAACATCTGCCCCGACCGGGATTTGAACCCGGGACCTCAAGCTTCATAGTCAGGATCTCTAACCACTAGGCTATTCGGTCGTCTGAGAAGACGATACGAGAAGATGCAATATTTCATATTGAAATTACGTGTAACCATTAATTACCGGTAATTTCCTTACAAAATTTTACCGGTTTGCTTTCTCTATCGAAACCCCCGCCCGCTCCCGCCTTCCCCGCGCCCCGCGGTGGCAGCACCCCTAGGCGCTACCTGTAGACCGAGCACGAAGTTTTCGAATCCTGCGTAACGTTACGTTATCGTATTGAAATCGAGAAACCTCATATAAAATTTTTGTTCCCGCCCGCTGTTCCAAACGTCATACAAATTTGTCGATCACGTTAACGTTACTACTGGAATATCCGTACTCTGGCCTCTGTGCCCAAAATTAAACGCACACCATTTTTTTACATACTCATTAAGGAGTTTGTTTACTTTTAGGAAAAAAAATCGTTCCTAAACCTTTTTAATGCCAGATCAGGTCAAGGGCGCGCTTAAATGGTAATACATTTATGTTATTCTTCGCGGCGGGATTTCGCGGGAGCGTTTTGACGCCATTTTTATTTGAGGTGTAAAGTTTTGCAAGTTTTTAAGGTGTGAATGTTTGAAAGTTCCAGTCTTCTGATTGTGGTGGCCTCTCCAACTAATGAAGGTTGACAGTCAGCTCAGGATATTTATTTTTGTCCCTGGCAAGGCGAAATTGATTCCCGTCAATTTCCGTATGTTTCTCAGCCATGACTTTCGTCTACGACCAGGTTTTCTCCTCCAGCAGTTTAAGTAAAAGTTTCAGTACTTAGGTACGGCATTATCCATCATTATTAATCTGCACACTCAAGTGCAAAAATATGGGTGCATACAACTTACTCAAAAAAAAAATGTCCCATGGCTCATATGTCGGCGAATTAAGGTTGTGGTATTGTTGTTGTGGTGGATTAATTCGATACATATTTTTGCATTTGACCGTACCTACTTATTTCATAAGATACCCGACTACAGGTTGCTCATCAGCTGGGCATCCTGAAATACTCCACAATATACCTATATGTAGTATTTGATAAAACATACAATGAGAGCAATTTCATTGAATTTGGTCACATTAGTGTGTCATAACACACACACATTCCGAAATAACTCATACCTATAAAATTCATACTACTTACTTGTAACATGAATCCTTCGTCGATTCCGTTTTCGTACTCGTTACAGATTCTGTTTATTTTTTTAAATCCCATCCAGACCAAGACTCGTAACGCATTCTGCCAAGTCTATGGTGCACTTGGTTATCCAATTGCGGATGGACGGGAATAGGCATTTCGCTTTCCCATCGAGAAAAACCTTTTTATTTCATGTCAAAAAATTGTTAAGGTGCATGAAACACTAGTTAACGCTTCATTTCAAATTTCGTCGGCAAATAATCTTACTCAATTTATATAAGATTATAAAATGCTCCCATTATATTTTAATAGTACCATAAACAAATAACCCACCACTTGTCGTACCTACATTGTAAAGGTGTCGACACACGGCCGATATTCGGCAAGCTATCAATGATTCTATTTAAATGAGGCATCAAACGGTTAATAAATCACTCCCATTCATGATTAATGGACCATTCAACACCGAACAGTGTTGGACCATCATTATTAGTGGGCAAAGTTGATAGCCAGATAGACAGGAAAGATGCTTTATAACGTTTTAGAAGAAAAATATTTTGAAGAGAACGAACTTTCGCAGCCTCGAAGGCTAGTGTCGCTTTTCAATCTAAATGACAACTAATTTGACAAGTCGCCGCTGGAACTGTAAAGAATTGTAAGTTGTTATGTAGGTAAAGACTTAAGAGTTGTTTATTTTAATCAATAAAATATGAAATTATACCTATAACATTTAACTTGAGTAATTTCCCTTTGTAACCGGACTGGTACTTAATATCTTACTTATTATTTTGTTTCTTTAAACACCAGTTTCCGGCGCCCTTAAGAGGTCTGGTTACATGATGTTGCCAGTCTTTACAAAACTGGCCCTAATTCTCCTCAGGTCGACTTGTGGGGAATCTTCGCGTCCCATCGGCCATAAGTTTTTGAATTATGGGCCCGGCCATTTAGTGTTTCCTAATGACAGTTTTAAATGATTCGCGGTTAATTGCGTAATCGCGGTCAATATCCCGTTTTCGTTATGTCTAATGTTTCCTAATGGTTTTAAAATTAGCTTTTTCCAATTAAAGTGCCCACTAATTTATTTTTGGAGCGAAGATATTGAAACTTATTTTTTAAAAGCATCAGCATCCTGGTTACTGGCCGGCCGGTCTCCCACGAAGACTCGTGGTACCACACTTCTGTCGCAACTTGTAGACACAAGTTGCGACAAGTAACGATCATCGTTCATAGACCTCGCACAACAAAAAGTGTTGCTAGCGATGAAAACAAATCGGCTCGCTTGCTCTCGTGTTGTATCTATGTCAAGTTAATCTCTGAACCATTAATAAATTTGTTGGGTTTAGCATGAGAATTGTTGATAAATATGTAATTTAATTAGGTGTTCTGATTTAATGTGCAATAAATCCAATTGCGCTTAGAAAAATCAGACCAAGGCGTTCAAATAGCTGAACAAAAAAAGAGAAAATAAAACGTTATGTATACCTATTTGAAAGTAACGTTTCGAGGTTCATAAAAAATTAACGGGCTCGTTAAACGACTTCAAGTATAATAAGGTGTCATGGCCGCTGAAAAAAACGCTTATTTCTTACGGTTTGCTAATCAAAACATAAAATTCCTCGAACCACTATTCAGATGCTCGCTCTAATGGCAGCGGTGTGCGAGTGACCGTTCATAATCAGTTTTTTTTTCGCGTGGGCAGTCTTTTTGCGATGCCATTGCCTTTGCTTTTGGCGCGAACGCGTGATGTCAGCTGTCTGTGTGTTTTTCTAACTTTTTTTTTCTACAAAACAAGCCGTCTATAAAAGCTGCCAGTTCTTTCCATCAATGATTGTTAATGGTTTCTGTCGATAAAAAGCTTTCTATAAAAAACTAGATCGATATGAAATGAACACACGTGAGGCCTCTTTATTTGACACAATGAGTTTGTTGCTACGATGACGGTCGGTGTGATCTGGCCGATGATTCTGAAGCCGGTAGATTGTATCGACGTAGCACTTACAGTTTTTGCGTCTCTGGGAGTGTGTATTTTTCTCTTTAACTTGTCTAGTAATGTAATGACATAGGTAGGTACCTACAATGTATTAGCATTGTGTCGTTATTTTTTAAACAATATATTCGTTTGCGTCACAATCGTTCACATGATCTACGAAAATATGTTAATTTTGTAGAATCGCATTATGTCGTGTTTTTTTTTTATATCAACCTAATCTTAACATTAATTTCATTTAAACTGATGGAACGTTTTTAAAATACCTACTTAACTTGTTTATTATACTTGAGTCGCTAGCAAAGTAGCACGCTAAAGGCGTTCGCGTTGTAAAGAATTTTCTTATGAAAATACATTAATTTGAAAAATTAAACCTTCCACATTCCAGATACGGCTGATATTCAAATATCTAATTCCTACTAAAAGCACCTTTGTTATGACTTTTTACTTCATCACGCTCGGCCCGGTGACACTGGCCGGTTAAACCACGCTTTTACTTTTTCGCTGAAATCGTATAAAGAGTCGTGAGATAAAAAAAATTGGTGATACGTCTGTCGGAGGCACGTCTAGGTCGGCATCGCCAATTTGCGCGTGTCGGCGGCGCGAGTCAAGGGCGGCCACCGAGCAGCTGGCTCCCGCTGACTGAATATTATATTAACATGCCGAATCCGAAACTACGACTTTATACTAGTTTTACGACGGCGCCCGAGGCCACGCGGACAAAGACGCGTTACTACGCACGCTTTTCGAAAAAATGCCAGCGGAAAAGTCCGAAAACGTGAATGTTTTGACAACTGTCAACCTTTTGAATGTAATCTGGAAGCACGAATTGTTCCGTTCGTTCGAAATGCATTATGTCAGTCGCTGAAGCTGTATTTTAAGTGTACCACTTCGTTCTATTTTTGAATTTGACACGTCAATTAAAATTTTGTTTCTTTTTCGTTGACGCGTCGATTTAAAAGTGGCCAGACACAAATACAAATGGAATATAGTTTTGTTTTAATTAGCTGGACTAGGTGGCAAAAGTAAATAAAACAATGCAATTAGCAGTAAATGTGCTTTTCTGCACTACATTATCTCAAAATTATCATATACATTGATGATTTGTCCTTTACAACAAAATGTTACGTTATTCCATTGCAATATGGCGTAGTTTTGCAAATTAACATTCTCAACTGTAATTTGCAGGAAATAATTGAAATAAAGAATACGTGTCTTGAAAGTACACACAGGAAACTTGATTACGAATATTTCATTCATAAAACTAGTTGCTCGTAATAATTATCATAAATTAACCGGCTCCTATTCCGAAGCAGACAGAATTAAAATGATAATTATTTATAATGATAATGAAGTAGGTGGTTAAATCAAAATTATTCCCAATAAATTGTTGGACCAAGGCCAGCCGTGGTGGTTTGGACTTAAGTCGAAAATTTATTTTGGTGTTAAAAAGAATTTATAATGCGTGACAAGGAATTATAACTTCCGTGAGTCGTGCCGCCATTTTTGGGGGATATAGTACCCTAGTGAGTGAGTATGTATGGTTTCGCGGAATAAAACTAAACTAATGATTGCAAATTGGTCGAAATTTGACAGTAATTTTTAGGATTCCGTAGTTATTATTGTCGAAAGTAGGGTAGCCATCGGTACCTACTCCGTGTTTGTTGCCAATCCAGTGAGACTACAAAGTAGTCTCAGTGATATGAGCCGCGAGCACGTCCGCGCGGGCGCCGCCGGCCGCGCCGCTCCCGCCGGCGGGCTCGGCAACACCGTTCCTATTTCAAAATGTTCCAAAGAGAATTATCCTTAGGACGCTACACAAATCACATCACTTTGTAAGGGCTCGTTCACACCAACTTTTGACGCAGTATTCGTTGATGAAAATGTGAGTAGGTAGTTGTGCGCCGAAGTAGCCGTGCGAACATTTGTGCTCAATGTTCGTTTCGCTACCGCCGAAATGTGTGCTTACTGACTTACGTGAGTGATCCGATGATGGAATCTCACGGTCACGATCTCACATGTTAAAAGTAAACGGATTTTGATGAACACTTCACAGTAATGCAGCTCATACTTCGGAATAACACAAAGGATAGTTTTATCCTAGTAAATAACATAGTTCCCGATCCCGAGGGATAGTGACAACCGAATTCTATTCAGACGGAGTCGCGGGGCAACAGCTATTATGGATATAAGCCACAAGCCAGCTGAATCTAAATGAGCCGTGATAGCCCTCTCATTGTGAGATGAGGCCTGTGCCCAGCTGTGGGACATACAGTGGTGGACATATAATTAGAAACAGTATATGAAACGTAGGTAAACACAGAATGAACTATCGTTATGAGTAAATAATATATAGTTTAAATCACTATTAACTATGCGAGAATATAGCCAATGATTTAAAAAACTTAGAACATATTGTTCTATCTTTAATTATTAAAAGAGTTTAAATATCATGATAGGTGAATTTCTATTACTCGCCGCTTGGACAACTAATTAGAAACGGGATCCGTGGTTCGTTTTATTTTTGAAATTTAAAAAGAAAAACCTCTTTCTACGCTTTTTCTGGAGTTCGGCGCAAGTTCGGCGGCAATTAAATGTCAATTTGGATATATTTGAATAATAAGTTTTGTTATAAATGGGACAAAATAAGTGTTGTGACGAGTCGACTAATCAATTACAAAAGCGCTTAGTTGATGCAACTTGTGACCAAAGGGCTGGCAGTTTTCTCTCTCAAAGAATCAGCATCGCTATTCAGCGAGGCAACGCTGCCAGCCTTTTGGGCACTATGCCACGGGGGCCTTATTTAGATTTAATTTAGTTTTAAGTTGTAGTTTATTTAGTTTAAGCTTAGATTTAATGTCATTGTAAATTGCTTTTATTATGTAAATAAAGTAGTTTCGATTGTTAAATTACATTTAGATCGAAAGTGGACATAGAGAAGAATTGCTAATCACCTAGAATGTTCTGTGAAGAATGTTTTCAACGCTATTGCTCGTTATAAAAGAAAAGGAACTACTAAAAGTGTTGTTAGAAAGGCTTGTTCAAGGAAAACGTCTCCCCGTAAAGATTTGCAAATAATACGTGTAGCTAAACAAGACCCGTTTAAATGCTCTAACGAGATTAGAAATGAAGTTTTTTTCACCTGATGACCCAGGAACATTTCCTCGAAAGTCTCGAAACTGGTACGCCGCAGATTAGTGGAAGCTAAATTGTTCGGGAGGGTTTTTCGAAAAGTACCGCTTCTTATTGCAAAGAAAAATCTTAACTGGATCGTACGAGAATGGAAAAAAGTGCTATTCTCGGATGAAACAAAAATAAATATGGTGAATTCAGACGGCAAACGCTACGTTAGACGTCCAATAAACCATGCTTTTGATTATAAATACACGAAGAGTTAAAGTATGGGGATGTTTTTATGATTGCGTAGTTGGACCCGTCCGTAAGATTGAAGGTATAATGGATCAATTACAATACAAAAACATCTTAGAAGAGACAATGATTCCCTACACCGACGACCATTTGCCTGTGACCTGGATCTTTTAGCACGAGAACGACGCAAAACACACGGCCCGCAGTGTTAAATCCTTAGTGAGCAACGTGTTACCATGTTAGACTGGCCTGCAAATAGTCCCGATTTACATTCCATTGAAAATTTGTGGTACGTCGTTAAAAAAAGTCTTCGTTAAACGTAATTCCAGTCAAAATGAAGTTTACGAAGCCTTTGTTGAAGCATGGAGCTCGATCCCACTCGATAAATGAATGAAATTACTTGAATCAATGCCACGTCGTTGCAGAGCCGTCATTAATAACATAAGGCTATGCAACTAAATATTATTTTTTAAGAAATTTAGTAAACCAAACATAATTTTACATAAATAATTTGAAATTGATAACGTTAACACGTTAATAACTTAGATTTTTACCTCATTTATTTATTGTTTCTAATTACTTGTCCATGACGGATGGTACTGCAAATGTCGTTTAGTTGTTTGTACGTAACTAAATATCTAAATGGTAGTTGTAAACTCGGATATTTATTTGTTTTTTAATGAATTATAAGGTGTTGAACATATTCTATGCATTTTGTTGTTTTGTTTCCAAAAACAAAAGTTTTACGGCAATGTGCCTCGTATAATGTGAAATCGTCGCAAGTGTTTCTAATTATATGTCCACCACTGTAAATAGGTTGATGATGACGTAGCTAACAGAGCCCCGAGCACGAATATTCGAATCCTGCGTAACGTAATCGTTGTCGTATCGCCATCGAGAAACTTCATATTATTATAAAATTTTAGTACCAAATACGCTCACGGGCGGCGCTGTTCCAAACGTCATACAAATTTTCTCGATAACACTCCACTCGATTATGTTACGTAGCATTCGGATACTCGTGCTCGTCAGTGTAGTTTTAACCTCCGACGAAAAAGAGTGGTGTTTATAAGTATGACCTGTGTATCTGTGTGTCTGTGTATCTGTGTGTCTGTGTGTCTGTGTATCTGTGTACCTGCCTGTGGCATCGTAGCTCCCAAACGGACAGACCGATTTCGACGCGGTTTATTTTAATCGAAAGCTAGTTTAATCGAGATGGCTCTTAGCTAAGTTTCATTGAAATCGGTTCACGCGTTTTTGAAATATTGAACTTTGAAATGACAATGTCGGGAGTTTCTACGTTACTCTGGGAATTACGTCAATGAAATGATTTCGTATGCAACTGAGCTCGTGCGGTTCAATGCACTTTTGAGGAAACTAGTAGCTCTGGCGCAGCCCATATGTATGTATTTTTGGTTGTTTTCGTGGAAAATTTTCATATTCCCAAATGAATACTAATTTGTTTACTACCGCGATCGCTGTACTATTTTTTTAGCTTTCGCTTTAGCTGTCAATATTCTGGTGTCTCTTCTTGCCCCTGAGCACGAATATTCGAATCCTACGTAACGTTGTCGAGAAAATTCGCATGACGTTTGGCACAGCGGCCCCCGGGAGCGTATTTGGTACTAAAATTTAATACGAATTCAAGACCCGAGAACACACATTCGCGTTCATCACACAAACATCTGCCCCGATCGGGGATCGAACCCGGGACCTCAAGCTTCATAGTCAGGGTCTCATAGTAACCTAACCTAACCTCTAGGCTATCTGGTCGTCGAAAAATCCAGACTCGGTTCAATTGAGCACCAACAACGACAGGTATCCCTCAATTTTATTACCTGACATCTAGTTGTATAACAGATCAAAGTGTTTGTACATAAATTAGCCAACGTAAAGATTTGTACGTAAATGTTCGTCGTACTAGCTTTCGTCCGCGGCATCGTTCCCTTCCTTTTCGAAAAACCCCGTCTTATCCCGGGCGTCCATTATAAAAGGAACCTCTATGGCAAATTTCAGCTTTCTAGGGTTTGGGCTGTGCGTTGGTCAGTAAGTCAGTCAGTCAGGACTTGTCTTTTTACACGACTGCCCAAAGAAGAAGAGTGTATTGGTTCATGTAATTATAGATATATAGATGATTTTGATTTTTTATTTATAGATGATTCTCCGTAAAGGTCAGGTGCGTAGTACTCGGAACCGGCGAGCCTGTATGAAGAGATGCATGAATGTGGAGGAGACTAGAGAAGTGTGTAAGGGTCGTAGCAAGTGGCAAGCCATAGTTTCTGCCTACCCCTGTGGGAAAGAGGCGTGATTATATGTATGTATGATTTATGACGTCGTCTCCGTCGAAATGCCAATTCTCATAAGACTTAATTGGCAGTTGTCGCTCGTCTCGTTTAGTATGCGGGCCGTGGCTGCAGTTCGTTGCACTAGACCAGGCTAGGCCAGGTTAGTCATAGTCATAGAGGAAGCTGCGCCTGAGTCAGCGCGGGGGCGAACGCATAAGTGTCAGATGCGGTAACACTGACAGCTTTTTTTTAAAGGTACGATAAGGTTCCCACGCTCATAAACTCGTAATACAAAGTTCTTGCAAAGTTAGAAGGTTAAAATAAACAAATGAAGAAAGCCAGAGATTGGGAAATTAGGTACTTAATTTTTTTCTCGGAATTAAAGCGCTAGTTTGAGTTCACCGTAAGTTTTCGGCCTCTCACTTGACGAGTTCTTAGGCTTTTGTGATCTTAATCACTGCTTCGTGTGTTTTAATTCTAGTTAACAGATAGGTATGAGCTTCTTCTCTACTTAATGCCAAACGATGATATTAACGACAAGTTACTATTTATCTAAGATAAATGCTAAGATAAGAGCAACGGATTCCTTCGTCAATAACTGACAATAAGAAGTTGATGAAGCTTTGCGTTAATGACGGCTATCGCGAGTCAAGAATCTAGCTGTCATTCTCCACCAATCAGAGACAAGCTACTGACCTATGACTGGTGGAAATTGACAGTTAGGCCTTGCACGACACTAGCGATCATAGCGGATTTTTGACTCGCGATAGCCCTCATGACGATACTAAAGAATGATGAAGTCGTCACATATCCTACGGCTAATACACCGACGCCCTGATAGCCTATTGGTTACCCTGGTTACCCTGACTATGAAGCTTAAGTATGTATTTATCCCGCGAGATGGGCTGACGATCTCACACAGATTGCAGGGAGGGACTGGATGCGAAAAGCACGTGACCGCACAGCCTGGAAGAAAATGGAAGAGACCTATACTCAGCATTGGGTAGTAATAGGTTGAGGAAGAAGCGGATGTATTTATCTATATAAGTATGTTTATCCGTTGTCTAGTACCCATAGTACAGGCTTTGCCTAGTTTGGGACTAGGTCAATTGGTGTCAATTGTCCCGTGATATTCTATTTAATAACGGAACCGCAATGCCTTCTCCAAACGTCTTATTCCGTCCTGGACCGCCAGATCCTAATTTGGCCACGGGTCTGAACCAACCGCTTCGATATTACCGTGTAAATGAGCGTGGGTGCCGGTTAGTAAATATTCCATTGAAGAAAGTTGTAATGGCATGAATGAAATGACATGATAAGGAAAACTTTCAATTGTGTCGACATAATAATTACTTATAAGCAAAGACGATAAAACCAAGAGGACTGCCAGTGGCTATACAATGTCGCGTTCCTGTAAAATAATGAGCCTGCTGTAGCTAGTTTCACTATAGAGAAGTCTCTGTACCGTTAATTTTGTATGACACTTAGCCCTCTGGCTAACTGAAAGAAAAAACGAATTTAGATGGTGCTATTCTGTTACCCAGAGGTTTAAATGTCATACCAAATTAATGGTATAGAGCCCCTCCGTAGTAAAACTAGCTACAGCAGGCTTATTATTTCAAAGGAACGCGGCATCGTATATAGACACTGGCAGTCCTCTTGGTTTTACGGTCCTTGCTTATAGGATTGTAAGCTTTGTTGTGTGAATAAATAGGTGGTTTTGCTTTTAGGGGGAATTTTGGGCTCCAATGTACCAACGAGAATCCTAACTTTATAATAATCCAAGGCCATCTTGGACCACGCAGGGGGCCAAGCCACTTTTGCTCGTCCTTTTAGTAAACAAGAAAATATTGAATTGCAATATGTTATCACGATATCAGAAAGACAATGAGTTTTGTTATAATTTTCCCGCAATGTTTTTATTTATAATTGAAGGTTAGTGGGCGTTTTTATGAAGGTGTTTCGTGGGTATGTTTTCGCCGTTCATAGGTCTATTCCTCACGTCTTCACAGCAGCCAGCACAGGATGTTACCTTGCGGACATAGGTAGTCTCATTTATTTTATTTATCTAACGACCTTAAGTAAAGGTGGTAAAGCAGACACCCCTGGTACCCTCCAAGCCGACTACACCTCTCGCCTTCGATACACTTTCGTTGGCAGATTAAACCCTGGCTTGCGAAAGGAAGTGCCGTGTCGGAATCGTGAATGAAAACATGTTACTATGCGGCTTACGTCTCTACGACACCCACGTTTGAGTCTATTTTCCATACTATAAATACAGCATTTGTAAAGAAAGCTACACAATTTATTCTTACTTTTCTGAAGGCTGGCTGAGTTCTGTTTACTCAATAACAAGTTTGAAATAAACAGGGTTTTATTTTTGACGTTCTACTTCTACAATTGTTTATTTGTTTTGTTAAATTAAGAAAAAGGCTACGTTAATGCTTTGTTTTACGTAACGGCAAAGCTATTTATGTACACAACAACGTTATGTCCACAAATGTCAGCGTCTTTTTGCAAACGTCGTTATAGGTCCTGTGATAATTTGAACTATCGTTATTACAAGAGATTATTTTTAACTACACCAATTGACCTATTCCCAAATCCTAAACTAAGCGAAGCCTGTACTATGGGTACTAGACAACGGATAAACATAGGTAATTTTATAGATAAATACATCTTTTAAACCAACTTTTAATATTTTTATTTTTACGGCAATCTCGTTCCAATTTTTTTCCACCTCCACGTGGAAACCACGGTAATTGTAGAGGTCTGGACTCGAACCCCAATTCGAGAATTTGTTTTTCTGGCCTTTCTGTATATTTATGTTTCAGTTTGAAATTTGAGAAAAATAAACATCCGAAGCTCGAGAACAAACATTCGTATGCACTTATCGGAGGTTGTACCCGGGACCTCAAGCTTCATAGTCGGGTTCTCTTACACACTAATTCATTCGGTTGTTATAAAATGCTAGTTAGTATGCATGTTTGGCACGAATCAGTTCACATCCACCTTTAGTCGTCGAATTGTTTTGAAATTTGGTATGAATTATGTAGAGACACAGTCAACCGAAACAAAATTTACTTTCACTTTAAGACAAGTACGAGGGGCGGCTGAAAAGTAATCTACCTAACAATGAAACAAAAGACTGTCGTGGCTAAATTTTTTTTATTTTTCTATATAGTCCCCTGCTAGTAAAATGCACTTATTAACTTTTTCAAATATTGAATTTAAACCATTAAAAAAAAATCTCTCGGTTTGTCGTCAAAAAAGTCAGTAACCGCAGCCTTCATTTCGTCATCGGTCATAAACCTTCGTCCCCTAAGGTCTTTCTTGAGAAGTCTAAACAGAAAATAGTCACAGGGGGCTAAATCTGGACTATAAGGGGGGTGGTCAATGGTTTCGAAGCCATTGTCTTTAATTGCTAGCTTCGTTGTGCGGGCGGTATGCACTGGTGCGTTATCGTGCAAAATCAGAATTTCTTTGCTTAGTTTACCTCGCCGTTTTTCTTTTATTGTCTCTCTTAGTTGATATAGCATATATCAGCATTCATTATAGTTTTCTTCGGTAAATAATCTATGAGCAAAATCCCTTCTGTGTCCCAAAAGATTGTAGCCATAAGTTTACCTGCCGATGGACAGACCTTGAATTTCCGAGGCGGCTTCTCATCCTTAAATTTCCACTGTAACGACTCTTGCTTACTTTCCGGGTCCCATTGTCGAATCCAAGTCTCATCACATGTTACAATTCTAGAAATTATTTCTTCCTCTTTCCCTCGACTCATGTCCAAAAACTCTTCGCAACATTTGACACGCCTCTCCATGTCAAATGCAGTCAACATTCTGGGGACCCAACGTGCACTAACCTTGGACATGTTCAAATCCTCATGAATTATTTCATTGACTCGCTCTTTACTGACGCCCACATCTCTAGATATCTCTCACTGCTTTACTCGTCGGTCCTCTAATATATTTTTTTTCACCCTGGCTACATTTTCATCGGTGACGGCCGAAACTGATCTTTGCTATCTAACTGCTTTGATCAAAACTGTATAACAAATTCGGAAGAACACGAACTGCCAAACACATGTAACATACGCTGTCTGATCTCCGAAGGCGTATCCCTTCTTTAGTCAAAAACTTAATCCCGCACGCTGCTCGATTTTATCCATTTTCACTTTTTCTACCGACATGTTTGAAACAATTGTAGGAGACAAATAAACGTGATGCAATAAACAAATGAATGTAATACATTTTGAAAATAGAATAACAAACGAATATAAATCCATACCAGCCAGCATTATTTTTGTATATATTTCTGACCAAGGAGATTACTTTTCAGCCGCCCCTCGTATCTATCACAGTTCCGATACACGCCGACGCAATCGAAAATGCTTTTACAACTTGTGATATTATATACGGAAAGTAGTTGCCAGTCTTAAGTCTCGGCAGTAGTTCCATGTATACGTGTAATGAGCTATTAATCACTTAGTAGTATAAAGCAGACAGACGGGAGTCGCCTTTTGGTTATCTATGCACTGCAATTTTTCTGCCACTTTTCGAAGGGGACTTAGATACACACCTATAGCACACGTCTACGCTCATGTCAAAATTTGTTACTTTTACAAACACAACTGTCACACGAATGCCAAAAACACGCACACGACAACAGACTCTGTAAATTTTGCACAGACTTTACTCTTTTCCAAGCATAGTATGATTTATATTTTTTATAAACTCACTGAAACATGAATACACAGAAAAAAACCAGAAAAATGCCAACCCCGGGAATCGAACCAGGATCCTCGACACTCCGGGTCGTGTGCTTTTCCCCTACACCACGATTGGACATAAACCGTAAAAATAAAAAATTGGGAGAAAAAAATACAAAAAGATACTCCTACTGAGATCATAGTATGATTTATTAATCACATAAGTGTAGTTACAATTTCAACCATAACACCAAGATTTACGATTCAAATGAGATTGAATTTACTAGAACAGAACAGAAAAGACAAAGTTTTTGTATTTGTATTTGCTCTGAATATATTACTACTTTTAATAATAAATATATTGCCCGCGACTTCGTCTGCGAAGATTTCGGTTATCGCTATCCCGCGGGAACTATACAATTTTCCTGAATAAAAAGTAGCCTATATTGTTCCTTAATGTTCAAATTATCTTCTTGCCAAAATTTCATCTAGATTGGTGCACCGGTTTTTCCGTGAAGAGGTAACAAACAAACAGACAGACAGAGAGACAGAGTTACTTTCGCATTTATAATATTAGTATAGAAGAAGTATAGATATAGATTAGTATAGTTGGTATAGATTGTGAAATGCCTGGAAAATGCTTAATATAAAATTTTGCCAAAAATGAAATCGCGCGATAACATCTCCTTTCCTTTCTTGCTCTAAGCTTAGTAAGACTTGACATGTGTACTAATAACACTAATACTGAGTCTGCGATAACATATCATGCTGCAGTCATTCCATGGAGCTCGTTAATACTCCTCAGACGGTCACGACGCAGGCGCCGGTCGAATAATCAACTACTAATAAATGCAATTATAGCGAATTGTATGTGATTTCTGTTGTATGTATGGAATACGAACCTTGGGCTATTTTGGGGTCGAAAAGGCGTTAAAGTTATTAAATATAACGTGAAGACTGGTTACTTAAGCGTACATTTTTGGTTCAGATAATGTAACCCTAATTGTAATTTTTGGTTCTGTAATATTTATACCCTATTTTTGTGCCCTATTATGGAACAATAGTTTGCTGTACCTACGGTAGTAATTAGAAACACTATGTTTCTATAGCTATGTTAATCATTGGTGGTTCTCTGTTAATTCAATACTGCCAACCTAAGAGAACGTACTCCGGAATGTAGCACAAGGATATCCGACATCAGGATGGCCAACATACAAAATTGCAGGCTAGACTAGTGATTGGCCGATGACACATGCACTATAATTTTAATTAATTACATGGTGTACTTACTTAGTTAATAAGATTGTTGCAATTTTCCACTTCACATTTTTTTTCTTTGTATAAATATGATTGCATCTTTAGCATTACGATTACTATGTTAGAATACGAGTTTAATAGAGATGGTTCTTAGGTAAGTTTAATTAAAATCGGTTTCCTCAGTTTTGAAATATTGAGCTTTGAAATGACAGTGTCGGAGGTTTTTCAACTTTTCTAAGTTGGTTAGGTTATTACAAGCTTTTTTACTTTCATCTGTCCCGGTTTCTGTCTGTGTGTAATCATGTTCAAATCTTGCAAGTTAAATTTATTCCGTTTCCAGTGGATGGATTGACAAGAAATATGATAATGGATATGTGAATTGCAGTCATCAAAGCTTCCATTTAATAATGTTTTTCACAAATCTTGTTTTTAGTTTTTCCTTAGCTGTTAACTGAAACACTTGCGAGTGTTAAAGGAAATGTCATCTTACGACAACTCTTAATTTTTTTAGATCTTAAACTCTTGTTTGTTGCCTACTTATTTTGTGTAATTATTTCGTATTTATGTATTTGTATTTATTCGTATTTATCGTATTTATGTAATTAATTATTTCGTATACCACGAGAATAATACAAATCTTCAATTCTCACCAGTCGTGTCAGCAGACAGACCGACACACAATTGACCCAAATGACATAACCGTGACCAGCTTTGCGGATGGAGTTAGCAGAAACCAAAGCGGCCCGTACCTACTCACGAGCCGATTTTAGACCTGCAAGAAAAATCGTGCAAGTTGCAATACACTGCGGCGTTCGACCGCCCACTCCAACCTCGTTCGCTTTACGGCCTCGCATTGTACTATTCAAAATTCAAAAATTCAAAATTCAAAACTTTATTCAGCAAATAGTTTTTTACTCTTTTACACGTCATTTTTTTTGAGTCTACCAACGTATTCGGAAAGACCATGATTGCCAAGAAGAATGCGCCGCAAGAAACTTGGCACAAAGTCATCTTTTCTAAAAACAAGTTAAGTACATTAGCTCTTAACCACAGATACCACACATAAATTACACAAAGAAACCTCACTCTATCATTAAAAAATAAAGAGAGAAAAAAACATGTATTTTAGAAACAAGTGTAAAAAATAAGTATTAGAACAGCAAGTATTGCAACTTGCATGATTTTTCTTGCAGGTCTAAACTCTGCTATGGTCCGCTGCGCGAGCGCTGCATTGGGGAAACATAGCTGCACGCGGCGCGTGCATCACATGCATCGATAACTGAATATTTGTATGAGGTCGTGTGGCCGGTCTAGCAGAAATTAAGGGCGTTTGTGAGTGCGGCAGTCGCTTTACAACAATAGTAGTTTACACAACAGTTACGTAATGAGGATCTTTAAAACACTATTGTGGTTTTAGGAAACGAGGCGAAGCCGAGTTTCATAATAAGATCACACTAGTGCTTTTAGGCGTAATTATGTAGAGTTGCAAACATTACTTTATCTTATATCTACACACATATTATAAGTAACGGTTTTACATGAGACATGATGAGAACGGGATATTGATCGCGATTACCTTATAGATTTCACGACCTCCCGATATTTCGATGCAGTTACATGCATCATGATCACGGGATCTTGCGAAGTAATTCAATGATGTGTGTTAAGTTCCCAATCCGCAATGGGCCCGCGTGGGAACTATAGCCCAAGCATTGTGAGAGGAGGCCTGTGCCCAACAGTGGGACTTAAAAAAAAGGCTGGTGATGATGGTCACGGGCAGACTGACGAAACGGCGGCTGAGAGCCGCCGGCAGTGCAACAATAGCATCTACCCTCACTCCTGTTATGAAGCGTTACTTCGTGTTTTTTCCTGATTCTACCTGAAAACGATACCTTTAGGTGTTCTTAAGCTTTCGTAACGGCGGAGGACGCCCCCCTACTAGGTGGATATATGTATGACTTGCTCACTTGCTGACTTGGCGACTTGACTCAAGATCGCTCTTAAAGTAGGTGGGGGAGACGTATTAATACCGATCACCAACAGTGGACACGTATTCCGCCTGATTGGGTAACTTAAAAAATATCTCTATTACCTACTTAAATGTATTCGAATTTGTTGCAGAGCGTACACGAGGAGCGTCTGGACGCGCGCGTGGACGAAATGCTGGAGCAAGGACTCGTCCAAGAAATGTTGGACTTCCACGACAAATACAACAAGCAGAGGCTCAAGGACGGAACGTAAGTTCATCGTCGTTTGACGACGGTTTGAAATTTGACGACCGGATTAGTGGTTTGACTACGAAACGTCGGGCAGATATTTTCTATTTTTTTTTCTGATGTGCTGTCAATCGCCTGAAGGTTAACTGGTAGAGATCCATTTAAGGGATAAGTTCGCCTTTATACATTTGCTTTTGTTCTGTTATCTGTTATTTCATGTTTTATGTGCAATAAAGTGTTTTACATAGGTAACTCAGGGCGTGAGTCCGACTCGCTCTTGGCCAGCTTTTTTTTCTCAAGCCATACACAAAAAGTTGCATCAACAGAGTGGCAGCGGGCAACGGCCGCGAGAGTGTCATCTACTCGCGGTTCCCTGGTTCAGGTTACCTAGTTATCTTAGTTGTCTTTGGTCCTTAATGATAATGACTATTAATTAGTTAAAGTTTTAAGTTATTAGCTTATTAGCCAAGTGTGCTCCCTCGAAGGGTCGACGCGCTGTTTCAACCCCCGACCCGAAAATAGGGGTGTTATAATTATAAGTTTGACGTGTGCATCTGTGCATCTGTCTATTTATCTGTGGCATCATGACTACCAAATTGGTGGACCGATTTCGATGCGGTTTTTTTAATCGAAAGCTAGTTTAATCGCGATGCTTCTTAGTTAAGTTTCATTCAAATCGGTTCCATCGTTTTTGACATATTGAACTTTAAAATTGCAATGTCGGGGGTTTTGCAACTTTTCTATGTTGGTTATGCATATACTAACAAAGTTGTTGTTGTTAGTAACAATCTGCGATCAGGATGAAAAAGTATGTCAATACTTTAGCTTTAACTACATAAAAATAGGACTTGTTCTTCTCGACAACGTGTAGTGCAGGAAGGACAAGGACAGCTTACTATTTAAAATATTCGCTGCATTAATAATATTATAATAAAAAGTGAACACAAGTATCAAGACGCGGGCGTCGGCTGCGCGCGCGCCGGTGGCGCGACCGCGGCTCCTCCAGTGACGGTGTCGCCGAATTATCGTCTCGCCGCCTGGAAGTGGCATCGGCGGCAATTTATAGTGTTCCACACTTCAAAAGGAAAAAAAGCGAACCCGTCTGTCGGTCTGTCTGTCAATCACACCCCTATAGGGTATACTTCCAATTCGCCTACAATCATGACATTTCGACTTTTTGACTCGCTTGGCCGTTTTCTTTATTTATAAAAGTTTGGTCATATAAAACATAAAATAACACATAACATAACAAAAGCAAATGTACAAAGGCGAACTTATCCCTTAAGGGGATCTCCACCAGTTAACCTTCGGGCGATTGACAGGGCATCAAAAAAAGGGTAGACATACTGGAGGTGACTTTTACTCCACAAAAGATTAAAGCGGTAAGGAACCTCGGCACAAGGCAAAAGTGGACTGTAGTTTGTTTAGCGTTATATGAAATTTCATTTAATTTGTGAATCACAAAGAACACTTGCAAGGACCTGTGGTTGGCTTGGAAATAGAAAAAGGTCGAAGAACGGGATAAAGGAAAAGAACATGCGCACTCACCTGATTTTCTCGTATTGGCACGATCGGGAATCGAACTCCTATACAGCCAGCAACAGCAGAGAGGGCAGCCACTACACGAACACATGCTCCTGATTGTCCTTTGCTTATACTAAAAAAGTCACTCGCGACACAAAGTTCATGTGTTATCGTCACAGCGGTTTTCGGAAGCGTGCTTCACAATTTAAAGCTCGAGTTGCAACGGCCGATGAGAAGGACAGCCGCTGCAATAGTGCACATGTTTGATAGGGATGGAAGATGTGAAGGTTTAAGTCTTTGCAAGCGTATTAGTAAACTACCCTAATTTTAAATATCAAAAATACTAAAATACGAAACCCAACACATACAAATAAAAGTGAAAAGATCCGGAACCTTAAATTAACCTAAGTAACTAAAGCATTTAATATACACATACATAGAAATACTGATACACTGATACCAATAGTATAACGTTAAATTAATACATATCAAAAAAAATACCACATAAAAATACATACACGAATTATCCAATTAAGACGAACCGTCAAACTAGTACTTCCTCAAGCGATTCTGCAGGGTGGCAACAATCAGTAGTATGAATGTGATGTGTCATTTCTTTAATGCTTGATTCCAAAGCATTGTTTGATGAATCAGGCTCCTTCCAGCACCCCTACTCGCGTTCCTAAGGCTTTCTTCTCGGTTCCCGCGCCTCTTGTTGACATAGCTAACAGCCCCCGGTGTTACTCGCCTTTTAGCGATGCCGCCGGTGTGGACTAGTGACGAGATGTCATTATCATTATAGTCAACTCTAGCTGTGTGTCCCCATGAAATTGACACTGCAAGGGTCCGTTTCCTTTGTCGTTGTCTGCCGAAAAAAAAGTCGTATCCTCCTGGGACCGAAAGTCCTTTTTTGGACCATGTCAAAAGTCAATTTCAACTTTAATTGAAGACATTTTTTTAGAGTTTCATATTTCACAGTTGAAATTGCCGTTGGCCACGGGAGGGAGGTGATGGAACCGGTGCAGTATCGATTTTGTATTCATCATTGTCCTTTTTCGTCTGTAAAAGATAGTTTGATGATTTCGTATTAAGTATAGGGTGGTATAGGTAAACGTAGATAATATGCTAAGAGACTTTTGTATACCAAAGTCTATGAAAGTATATGAATGAGTGTTGATGTAGTATCTTTGTTTCTAGATGTGTTTTAACATGAAAATACCGTGAAATTTAAGGTCCCGGGTTGATCTCCGGTCGAAGCATGCACGAAGCGCGCTAAAACAAAAATATTTCAAGTCAGCGTTTTACAGTCAGCAGCATAAGTAGCTAAGCAACCGAAGCGGCCGCAAAATGATCTACACAAGCTCTTATGTCTATAACAATAGAGCCATTTGTTGTGACCACTTCGTTTGGTTACTTAGCTATTTCTGCTGCTGACTGTACAAAGAATTATCAACTGTTTTCCCACCGTTGTAATAGAGGCCAGGGCCGTGTTTTATAAAGCTACAAGTTACAATTTACAAGCGGAAGTCTCATTCTATCACCCTTCGTTAGAACTTGTAGGTTTATAAAAAACTGCCCTGGGGCCTGTTCAAGAGGCTTCCGCTTGTATTACAAGTCATTACTTGTAATACAAGCGGAAGCCTCTTTTCTACTACGCGTATTAGAAAGAGACTTTCGCTTGTATTACAAGTTACAAGTCCTTATGGAACAGGCCCCTGGTGGCGAACCTTTACTTATTAAATGCCCGGGGGTAATGGATTTTACAGATCATATTTGCTAGTGAAAATACCATTTTATAATGGAGAAATTGCTTGTAGTGATTTTGAAATTTCCTTGAATAGTGGAAATAAAAACCTGTGGACCCAGTGCGGATCCTTATCTGATCAAAAAATTAATTCACGCAGTAATTTTGTAGCAATACAAAGATTTCGAGTGGTATTTTAAAATCGGTGCCGTGGGACACTTTTTGTAATCAGTAGGTAATCAGTAATCACCACTTTTTTCTTTCAGTGACCCAGACTACACCAAAGGCATATTCCAGACGCTGGGCTTCAAGGAGTTCCACGAGTACCTGATGATGAGCGGGAACCAGCGGCAGACTGAGGAGGGGCAGCAGTTACTGCAGAAGTGTATTACGGACATGAAGATAGCGACCAAGAGGTTCGCGCGACGGCAGAACAAGATGGTGGCGCAAAGATTCCTGAAGCATCGGAATAGAGATGTGAGTAAATTAATAGTAGTTTATGCAACTGCTGCATAATTAGTGTTTTGAGGCCTAATTATGTGGAGTTGCATACATTACTTTATCTACACAAATATTATAAATACTCTAAGATGGGTTGAAGAAGCCGAAGGAGCTAACGGACTTCCAGGCGGGGGGAGCGTCTTCACCCATACGTTGTTGGCATTCCATTGGCCCGCACGAGATGGTTTGCTTCATCCTTCCTAACTGCTAAGGAATGGAATTCGCTCCCATCGTCTGCATTCCCGGACGGGTACAATCTAGGGCTCTTCAAGGCTAGAGTGAATAGGCTGTTACTGAACCAGTGAGTTACACCTTAGGCCTCATCTGCACCTTCCGTCAAGTGAGATAGGGGTCAATCACTGGTCAGTTTACAGTAAAAAAAAAAGCATATCATGCCCATACCTGTCACGAGTTTGACTGTATTTTTTGTCATAGACAAACATACCGAGCTGACGTTTCGTAGACTGTTTTTTTTTATTGTAAATTATGTTGGTTTTTGAAGATGTTTCAAATTTGAAACTTTTAACGACATCGAATTCGATATCGTCTTTTCGTTACTGCTGGTGGCGAGCAGTCGACGGCATGCTGAAATAAATGGTCATTTTCTACGGTTTCTGAACGCATTAAGAGGACTTATGATACATGTGTAGATAAACAGTATATTATATATATTTAGCAGGTGGTAGGACCTTGTGCTAAGTTCTTATCGTATTCGCTAAGCAGCAGTGCTTGCGTGGTAAAATTCCGATCACAAAAGGCATTTCAATTTCATCTCAGCAATCAGGACCGTGTTTTATAAAGCTACAAGTTACAAATTACAAGCGGAAGTCTCATTTTATCACCTTTTGTTAGAAAGAGACTTCCGCTTGTAAATTACAACTTGTAGCTAAATAAAACACGGCCCAGGTGACCCGCTTGCTCCTTGCCTTCTTATTACTATAAAAAACTCTTTAAAAGCTATCGAGTCATACGAAAGTGTTCACCTGCACGCTACGTCATCTCATCATAATGCTAAAGGTTTGTGTAAGCTAAATTCGTTCGTCGTTAAATTAGTTGAATTTAAATTCGGCTTCTAGTTATTTTCCAATTAGTGTAGAGTGTCATGCATAGGAATTACAAAGGCAATATTGATTCCTCTACCCTTATTTTATGTTTCTACGACCAAAATCAGATAAAATATCGACATACCCCTTGTTTCTGTACTGAATGCATGATAAAGATCTAAGAGCTTGGAAACGTATTGCGTGTTTTTCATTTATTACCACATTTTATGGTTCCTTCGTAATAACTAACGAAAAATAGATTTTGTGTCGAACGGTATTGTGTTAAAGCATAATTTCTCCATTCCGTTTTATATTACGGTTCTTTCATTAAAGAAAAAAAACTTACCATTTTCATATTAGCGCCATCTGTTGTGCAGTAGCTGAACTTTCAAGAAGTTCGAAAATAAGCTGCTGAAACACACCATCTAGTGTCGAGTAGCCGTAGTAATAGTAATAACAAACTATCTCGCTAGATGTCGCCTAATTTTAGTTTTTTTCACAGGTTCCTCCAATCTACGAACTCGATACAACAAATCTTTTAGACTGGGATACAGAGGTGAAAGCGAAAGCTATTCATATTGTTGAAAGCTACCTGAATGAATCTCCTTGCCCATATTTTTCAGTCAAACTGCAGGCTAAAGAAGAGAAGACATTTGATGCACACACGAAACACTACTGCGAAGTCTGCAGAAAAATTATATTAGGAGAAAAAGAGATTGAAATCCATCTAAATTCAAACAAGCACAAAAAAGTTCTTCAAAAGAGGAAATTGGAAGAAAACACAGCAACATTTATAAATAGGTCTAAGTCTAAGGATTGAACTTGAATGCTGATATTAACTGTAAACTGTAATTTAATTTTATGTATAATTAAAATAAAGTGTGCTAACTAAAAACTTTTTATTAATAATTAATATATAACACTGTATTATTTACAAACTAAAAACAAAGGCTATTCCTCCACTACTACGTTTTTTGCTTTAGGTGCTCTGTAATCATAGTTTTCAAACTCCGGGTACTCTTTGATGATCTCATTGTAAGCCTCACACAATCTAGCAAATTCTGTATTAACAATTTGAAAAGGTCTTGTAACAGGATCTATCTCTGCAAGCTTGTACATTCTTTCGCCCATTTCTTGACGCACCTCTTCCGGAAATAATGTTTGGGCTCCTCTGATGGAATATTTCTGTCTCATAGAAAATATGTGTCGCACAACTTTTTCAATTAATTTAAATGGCAATCTAATTATTGGTTGCTTCAATGGAGTTAGGGTCACCACACCCACATCTACTTCAGGTTTTGGTAGAAAAGCTGAGCCAGGGATGTCAAATTTGTACTTCACGCTGCACCAATTCTGACACATTACAGACAACCTACACCTTTGCTTGTCTAGAATCCTAGCCGCCATCCTCTCTGCAACTTCCTTTTGAAATGTTAAGGTCATTCTTGCTCGGCCGAATGCCCACGGCCCTTCCTGTTTAGATATCATTTCAAGCCAACGGATCATCAGAATAGTAGACACACTGAATGGTAAGTTTCCAATTAAGTTAAAAGCAGGTGGTGGATCATTCCAATCAACTTTGACATCTTTGGGCACAAAATGTGAAATATCAGTTTTCAAAATGTCACCTGTTATCATGTCTATATCAACTTTGTCCCTGCAGGCGTCGGCAATGAGTTCTAAACTGGGAATGAAGCGAGGATCCTTTTCTATTAAAATGAGTTTTCTCGGCGCTTGGCGAATTATCGACCTAGTAATGCCTCCAGGGCCAGGCCCTACTTCACAAACAACATTGTTCTGTATGTGTCCAGCAGCGCGCACTATTTTATCAATCATGCGCGGCTCCATAAGAAAGTTTTGCGACAGCTCCTTGAGAGCGCGGAGTTTGTACAAACGAATGACATCTTTGATGCTAGGTAGAGGAGGCAACCGAATTTGAGCAGCCTTAGTCGCAGCGGCCATTACTGCTGTACCTTTGCCGGCTCGTTGAAGTCGTCCAGGAACGTCTCTTGTTTCACAGCGAAGATAGAATAGAGATAAATACTAAACACTCCGGCTCCGATAGCGAAACCAGTGAGCCTGTTCTTTTTCGAGATCGCTTGCAGTTTCCGGACTCGCTCGCGGTTCTTCTGTTCGATAATTTTCATGTAATCGATCTCGGCTTTCTTCAGTATAGGATCTTTTCCTTCGGAGCTGATCTTGGGCTTGAACGCTGTGTCCTCCATTACGAAATTCTATTGCGATCCCTAACCTCAAACAAACACTGAAATAGTAAAAATGACAGTGACGTTCTTACTTCATAAACAGTGCTACATTCGCATAAATTTATCATTTAGCGTGTCTATCCCTAGAAAAATATTGGTAAAACATAATTAGGTATGACAAAGATTAAATTCCAAGAAGGATTAAAATAATCATAACATTTTCAGACACATTTTTTAAATCATTAAGTACTTCATCAGGCATATACGAAGGATAACAACATTTTTCGAAACGGATATTTAACACAGGCAACTTTTTTTTTAATCAGTGTTGCCTCTTCCAATTTATAGAAGATTTGGTAGATTCGCAGTTTGCATAGATCTTTTATAATTATTTTGTGAAAATGTGGAACCCCATAAACAAAGAATTTTAAAATAATGTAATTTTATGTTTATTAGGTATGTATTTAAATTACGGTAATTACAAATAGATAGTTCACATAACTTTTTATTCGTGTTTCCGATATAAATTGTAAGATATTCTAATGTTTAATATTTCTTGTTTATTACCATCAATCAGCCACCAAATAAGTGTTTGATTGTTATCAAACTTTATACATTGACATCCTGTTTTGCGCGGTATTTTTTTACAGCTGTTTATGACGTATTATCAACAAAACAAGGGCCATGCGCGCGAATATTTCACTCTAAACACGCCGTCTCCCTTGCACGCATGCATCCTTCCTTTGCTTTGCTTGCTCCACACAACACTCCGTCAGTTCCGTACCACAACACAACATAGCAAAGCAATAGCACGCCAAAGTAAAGTCAAATCGCGTCGCGCAGCGTAGACGTTTGCTTGTGCGGCGGAAATACCGCCCGCGCTTCGGACTTGTGTTTGTGTTGAATAATATGCCTTTTATATCCAAAGACTGGAGATCACCTGGCGAGGAATGGGTCAAAACACAGGAAGGCTGGGAGAAGAAAAAGGTGTTAGAGTGCACGGCCCAAAGGTAAGTTTTCATATTCCTTTGTTCGTTGCACTACACTACAACGCAGCAATATAACATTGGCCATTTCCCCCAATAATACCTATCTAACGCTATTTTATTGCAGCTTGTGTTTTCTAAACGTAGCGCAATTTTGTATTACAGATATCCCGCTATATCTAACTTTAATAACCCAGCTGATCAACAGAAGTCATGGTAAGTGTTCATTAAATTTGTTGTTTACCGTTTGTTGCTCGCGATCAGCTGTTTGTTTCTGTTTTCATTCGTCGAGTATTGATTTAGTTGCTCTCGTGTGCGTGAGTCCTTCGCCTGGTTTTTATTTAGATTTGTGTATGTAGGTACATGTACCAGTTTGCATGTGTGAATTATCTGGATTTTGTTTATTAGTTAGACTCTAGAGTAGATTTGGAGAAGATGAAGATTCCGTGAAAGAAAGAAAATAATGATTATAATGTACTTAACTCAAAACTGTTTATTTGGATTTTATTACGTTTAATCTGGAACAAAATTAAAAGTCATAGAAGACAATGGAGATTTATGCAAGTTTTATTTTAGTACAAATATGACAGTTTGCATGTGTGAATTATCTGGATTTTGTAGATTTGGAGAAGATGAAGATTCCGTGAAAGAAAGAAAACAATGATTATATTGTAATAGCACTTAACTCAAAACTGTTTATTCAGATTTTATTCTGTTTAATCTGGAACAAAATTAAAAGTCATAGAAGATAGTGGAGATTTATACAAGTTTTATTTTAGCTACCGGGGGGCACGGCAGTGCTTTTGCCGAGTTCGGAAAATGTTAAAACCTGAGAGCTAACAGTTTTATGAATTCAGAATTTATCACGAATTTCCTAATCGAATGAGACACTATTCAATGAGTAGGTAGTAAATACCTACCTATTGCACACACATCTTATTTGACTAAGTAGGTACCTATAGTTGAATTGGGAAAAGTTTTTACATGTCGAAGTCTTAATCGCTAGTTGTCTATTGCATTGCAAGGTTATCAATCATTTTCAGTTATACCTATCTATATTTAATGCAAAACCAAACTAATCTGAATTTAAAATTGCTGTCGCGTATACTCACTAACCTATTTTCTTTGCAGTTTTTTATAAGTATGTCAAACAAAAAAGTTTTTCCAATAGAGACAGGTAACCTAGAAAAAAATAGGCCAGGCAAAAATTTGCAGCGAGGATCAACCAAACTATTATTGAAGCCCAAAGAAAAATTGGTTTGCCTACAATGAAAAACAAAAAATTGTTTGCACAAATACTTTATGGTGATACGGAACCCTTCGTGTATGAGTCCGACTCACATTTGGTCGACTTTGATGTCGTGTAAGTAAAAATAATAAGATACCTACTTACTTAAAACGAAAACGAATACCTGTTACGCCCTTACCCGTTTTCCAAATTAGGATAAAATCACTGATAAAAGACGTAAAATTTTTAAATCCTTTGTGCCCTCTCGTAATATTAAGTGACCCTCCGCCTACGCAATGTCCAAAATAAGAAGAACGGCCGAGTCGAAATAAATTAAAACAAAATACGTTCCGAAGCATGTTCCGACAGGAAAGAGATGCTATATTTAAATTGAAGTCTTTGATTGGATGGCACATTTCCTTAGCTAATGGGTATGTGTGTTACCAATTTAAATTTCTATTAGTAAACAAGCATTGAAGATTGAAAAATAGAAAAGGCTACTTTGACTACGAGACTGCTTTACAGTGTATTGCAGACATAAAGGGACTCCTTTTGACACACGCATACAAGTAAGAAAATAATATCCTCAACATAACGGTAATTGTACATTACCCATCGCGAGGGCTGCGATTAGCAAACTTCATTTAAAAAATCTCATTACGTGCAAAAACGTCAAGTCAATCTCGAATTAGCGTCAAGTCAAACCCAGGACGGGGCCAGTCGACCTTACAAATATAACGTCGCCAAATGATACACACTTCCATTACGATAACGTTATTAAACGCTTCTACGCTGACATTGAAAGCAATTATATTCATCACAATAAACACTCAGCCCTATAAAAACATCACGCTTTATAGCCCAAATAAAAGCCAGTAAATTTATACCGACCACCATGAAAATAAAAGTTATGTAGTTTCTTTTTTGCGGAAAAGTTAAAATTCAGTGGGGAATGAAGTGAATGAAAAATAAAGTAATAAAATATGAGGAATTTCAGTTACTATTAAGCTAATTCAGCAGGGAGTTACCTAGAGCGCATTTGAAGGCTTGCCTTGGCCAGGATTTCTAGTATAAACGCTTAAAAGTTACCTAAAAAAGAGCCCCCCGCGACATGGTACCAGAGTTCAATTAATAAAAATAGAACTGTAATGCTCGTAATAGTTGCTAGTCAATAATAAGCAAATAACGTATTGTACTAATTTTCGTGCACAATATTTGTCGTCGTGATTGATGTCTCGGGTAAATGTTGTTGGTGTGTCATATCATATCATATAAATTGTTGCCTTTCAAGTAGAGTTGTCAAAAATATCCGAGTTATGAAGAAAGTGGCGCCCTTATTTAATTCCTCTTGCTTAATGTAGTACTGTACGTAAATAAATCACAATAATCAAGGTGTGGCCTGTTTCCGACGTTTCTCGGCCACTCCCGAGGTAAAAGTCAAAGCTATTTGGTAATTGCGTTACTTCGGGACTCTACAGTTCACACCGAGAGGGATGGAGCTATATGAATGCAATACAGTCGTCCCTTTCACTGAAAGATCGCGAATGCTCTTTAGATTTAACTGATCGCTTTGAGATATGAGAACCTTTTCCTTTGGGTCTGTAACTGTTGGCAATTGTGAAACTATGCCACCTCAGTATTCTAGGGTAGGTTTCTTAAATGAAGTAGTGTTTTATAAACAGCTCAAGACATTAGTTCCTCCAGATCAGAATAAATTCGCGTGCGCTTTTTGACATAGTTATGTTTTATTTGTTTTTTTTTCTTTATTTTCGAAAACATCTTACAAGGAATACGCAGTCGTTGCTTATGCCGAAGTGCTGACTGAGACCTCTTTGTTATACGTAATTGCAGACTATGTGTGCCAATGGCCAATCCTGAGAAACAAACAAAATAAAACAAACGGTTGCGTCCCGAATTCGTGGATCTCAGGCGCTTCACAATGCATTATCTGTGTAGATGTCATTGAGTAAATGAGAAACTGGGTCACAAAATAATGTTGTTTCCGCACGGATTTTCATTGAATTTGGCAGCAGACCGTACTACATATTCTTGATCAAAGGTAATTTAAAGTTTTCATGCGAGTTAGAAACTTAAACTAGGTGAGTAGGTACTTACCATTTATAGATTTGGCAGCCTAGGATATACAAATCTCAACTTGGCCATTGATCCCTTAAATTACTTATTGTATACCTTTTTATATTAATCGTTTGTAACCCTAAACAAATTAGTCAATCGAATTTATTTTTCGTATCAGAAACTAGGGGTGTAAAAGTAGTTAAGGTAGTGGTAAGCCAAGTCGTGAAAATAGTAAAGTCTGGCATGAAATGTTAGCTCAGTTTACGTTCTGTAAACATCCCAGTGCCTGATCCGTATTACGTCCCATCTTTAATCTATATAGAAACACGATTCACTCCAAGCAATTCGACCGTCTACTCTATTTATTTCTACGATTAGTAATTATAGTTACATTTTGGGAGGAAACGAACAATTTCAACCAATACATTAACCTCACAGTGAATGACCGTTGAAATTGAAACTTTTACGTGTTTTGGCGAAGTTAAGTTGGATTGACACGCGATCTTCAATATAGCTCGTTATGTAAGTTTCGTATGGTGTATTCTTCATAATGTAGGTCAGACTGGTTGCCAAGAGGTGTCAGTCCAACCTATCCGAAGCGAGATGGAGGTCTGTATAGGGCAGCATTTTGTAGCGAGCTCCATTTTTATTTTAGCTCCAATTCCGAACTGTAGTTCAACGGAATAAAGATGATTCTATGCAATATGTTATATATTGAAATGAAATTCGAGTTTGCTACTTTGCTGCAATTCACTAATCTGTAACTCTTTGAATTCTTAAACGAAATCGATATATAGATCAACATTATTCATTTGGAAAAGCACCAAACGAGGTATAAAATGTATGCGTGTGCTTAATTTCACAATATCGGTTTTCACAATTTCTACATGGGTGATGTTCATGTTTCATTTAAATATTTAGTCATTGCGTTGCGTAAGTACATAATTTAGTACACTAGTAACAACTATAACAGATACGAAAAATATAAAAATTAAACGAAATAGACAAGCCTTAATAGGCATTGACAGCATAAAATCATAAAACCGCATACGCAGTGCCTCGTAAATGCAACTGGGGCTCAGGCATCGTACCATTCAGCCTGGATTTGTCAACCCACAAATCCCTGCTTTATTCCATTCATATTACAGTTATTTTTCCTCGGTCGTGATACAAAGTACAGTCGTAATAAGCGATACTATCCGTCTAAGTTGAGTAGAACATCATTTAATAGTCGCGGCTGAAATGTGGATTTCTTCTGTAACTGTCCACGTTATACGTAGACAGTAAAAGTGGTTAAGAGTGAAAGTAGTTTTTTTATTCTATTGTGCGTTCGGTTCTACGGAAGTAAATAGATCGTGCAGGTATAAAAAGTGTTTTTTTTTTTAACTTATGGACATAGTAAACTTGATTGAATCAATTAAAATTTATTATATTATGGATTGCGTATGAGCAGAGCAGTCTTGTTTTAAATTAGCAATTAATTTTGTATCTATATACTATAAATACCTAGTTAAGTAAGTATTTGATCAGCTTGCCTTGAGGTATAGTAAATCATAACACTTGATTAAAAAATCAAGCTGATTATTGTCGATAAAAACTTTTTATAATTACTACAGTTACATTTTGTACCTATTACAAACCAGTTATAAAATTCAATAAGTGTGTTTTTAATGTACTATATTTATTCTTTATAATATAAGAATTATATTCTACTATATAAATATCTGAGGATTACTGCCAAGTTTCGAGTTTCTAAATATTTTGTTGCCAAGTTAAAATAATGAAATGAAATACTCACTCAAATACTAATTAATTACTTATTTTTCACATATAATTTTAACCAATAAAAAAAATAAGGCCCCCCATTTGTTGCACAACTCACTACAATATTACGCTATAAGTATGTAAGTACGCAAAAAGGTAAAGCTTCGTATAGTTTTCCGTAGGTACTTAATAAACACATTTCCTCAGTCCTAATACGCCACATTTGTACGAGAGTGACAAATGGCAAATCGAATCTCTACAACAAAAAGCGAAGGAAATTCTATAATACGCGTAAAGCTTTCCCGTAAGAAAAGGAAGAAACTCGTGTAGTTTTTACGCTAGAAACGGCAGATTTGAGGCGAGTAGGTGTCTTAAGCTCAGCCACTGTTTCACTTAGATTGTATCGAATAGGAATCGGAACACCTGACTCGAATCAGTCGTACGATTGCCATTTGCCATGCGTCTGCAGATAAAACAACTGGGTTAATCCTAAACTTATGTCTATGTATAATAATTGTACTTCTTCTGGTATCTTATCTTTTAAATAAGTCATTTAAATTATGCGATGCGAAATAATGCAATGCGTGAATAATATATTAGTCACCATTTCAGCTCTCCGCAAAATATTGAATCGTTTAAATGCTGACGTAAGTTTAATGGCAAAGTTGTGATCAAGAGTAAAACACTGGCAGTTTGTAGGTATTCCTCTCGAATAAGAGAACTTAAGTGGGAAATAAAAAATACTGCGAACCAAATTGTTTAATACCTAATAAATGTTTTAAATTTCGAACTGAGCTGTGTTGTTTGTAATGTTGACACTTCTTTGTTATGAAACGGCTGTAGAGTTCTTCAGCTAATCTCGAACCTCAATCGATGCTCACGCTTGACGACCTTTTCATTGTTTTGAAACAATTCTTAGCAAACGATTACAACGAACTTATCCAGATATAACTACAGATTAGGTAACGTCGTTGGGAAACTTTGGCGTTTAAAATAGCTTAAGTTGTTTCAGACACTTATAGACTGACATTTCAGAACCCTTGGAACGTAATAAAACCAATTTTAATTCTAAAACGGGAGTGAAACTGGCGCAGATGCGTGTAGTATAGCCACCGTGATCAAAAGGTTGGTCATTGGCCGACCATCCTTGGCAGAAAGCCAGGGTGTCGCGCGGAGCTTGCCTAAACGCTGACTTGCCGGGCAGCTATTAGCCTGTATAAGGACTATTTTCGTTGAATTTCAAATTAAAACACAGTTAATAATTTACAAACGTAAGCTAAATTCGTTCCAAAGAATTATACTTCAAATAGTTGGTGATTTTGGTAGTCTTCGCGATTGGTTTGACATTTTAAGAATGTCTGAGTCAGAACTAAATTTATAGAAATTGGAGCATAAGCAGAAAAATCAAAGATATTTACGTGTGAAAACGTTGTAAGGCGACAGAAAAATGTCGCCTTTGTCATTGTTATTTCATTTAGTCGGATATGGCGTACTCGGGTGTAATATCGCATCAGTGGCCCTCTGGAGAATTTCCCTCATCATATGGATAAAATACCTTTCCTTTGTGATAATACAAAGGCGTATTGAGAGTATGAGCATGTGCATGTCATTATAATGTAATAATGAAATTGAAAAGCTCGTCAAATTTACGAGCTGTAGAGATGGCTTTGTGAGTTCTGAATTAATCTCGAAGCTTTCGTAAGTTTCTCAATTAATGAAACCATATTTAGTTCTTATAGTTTTATTCAATGTAATTCCGTTACAGAATTCCATAGAACAGCGTATCCAATAGCCAAAATGCTTATTGAAATATTAACGTTCGAGTTTTGCTATTGAAGCCTTGGATCCAAAACAATACCTAAAGATTGTCTAACTCTCTGACAACTGGAAAACGTCCGAGGCACAACACAATCTTCGATGTTAGAAATCATGACATATCCCTCAATGACGCGACATTTTTTTTATTGTTCAGATACACCACAATGATACATGTCTCGCGAAACAGGTGAATGGCACTGACATGATCGTCATTAGGAGTCCAAATGTGGCGTGATATTTGACATTTTATTCTACAGTTCTTTACGCCTAGGTACATTCGTTGGTGTGACCTCGAACGACCACAGTACAATAGTTTATTTTATAGCAAATAAGTGCATTGCATGGTTCGCTCTCCCTAACTGCATCTATGCTCTATGCGCAACAAGGCCATATCAATCATAATAAAAGTTGAACTTGCTGCTATCCGTCTGTCCCGTTCAGGGTCTTGGACAATAAACTGCGTGAAAGATATAGTTATATATATATGAATTACGTTGTAGGAAGTATTGACACTTGTTTTATAAATCTATAAAAACAACTATACACCTGAACACTTAAAAATTAAATGATTATAGAAGACGTCGTAAGTCGTAAGCTGATTTTTTTAGGCTTCCTATCTGAGCATAAACAATAAATATATGTTCAGTTTTAATAGTAGTTGAATCTACGCGTATATCTTAAAAATTTAGGGGCGTACAATGTGTACCAACGGTAACTAGTACTATTGTTGTGATCTCCACATTGTGTATGGTATCAATATTTGCAAAACAAATAAAGGTTTTGTCAAAATTAATAGTGGACTAGTTATACCTGGCATGCTTATTAAACAAAACATTAAATTATTAATTACATATTGTGAATTGCGATGGTGTTGTGTCGAGCTGCCCGAGCCTACCCTACCGTGGAACACAGTGGTCTTTATACGCGTGATTGAACCAATTGTTCAGTGATTCATTGATTGCAAATGATATGTGATAAGATTAACATATATCGAAATGCGCAGTTTGTTTTTTATTGTATTACGCCGCCGATCTATTCGACGTTGTTCACTCTTGTAATTGTATTCTTAATATATGAAATATGACTATATAATTTCTCCAAATATCGGCGATCGAATTGTACACCTTTGTCTAAATTTCGTAAGTCTAACTCTGAGGTCGTCGTTATATTACCGAAATCATTTGAGTTTCACCAATATCAACTTAAACGTACACTTTTAATAAAAACAGGCATTTAAGCTTCTATGCTTCGAAATGCTATAATGTTGCTAAAATTTACTATAGTAGTTTATGCAACTGCTACATAATGAGGGTCCTTAAAACACGAGTGTGTTTTTATGAAACGAGGCGAAGCTGACTTTCATAATAGGATCACACGAGTGTTTTAAGGCCTAATTATGTGGAGTTGCATACGTTACTTTACCCACACACATATTATAAGTACTCTAAGATGGGTTCAGAAGCCGAAGGCATATATCATACCCATACCTGTCACGACTTTGACTGTTTTTTTTTAATCATAGACAAACGTACCGAGGTGACGTTTCGTGAACTGTTTTTTTCTTTGTAAAAAAAAATGTCACATTATTATTTATACATGTTGGACTGAACTCGACTTACATACGTGAGTGATCCGTTTTGTGTCACTATGATTTAAATAACGTTGGTTGTCAAATTCGATACATCGAATTCGAATTGGTTGTCAAATTCGATACATCGAATTCGAATTGGTTGTCAAATTCGATACATCGATTTCGATATCGAAAAGTGCTGCTGGACCTGCTGGTGGTGGTGGTTGGCGGGGGAGGCGACGGGGTGCTGAAATGCTGGTCATTTTCTACGGTTTCTGAACGCATTATAGAGGACTTATGATATGTGTGTAGATAAAATAAAGTTGCAAAATTACAGATACTGTAAACTGAAAGCACGCGCCGACACGGAACTAGTAACAGGTTCATATTAACGTCCAAAAAAACTTGAACCACAGTTTCGTGAATTTTATATACGAAGCAAGTCCGCTTTAAAATGGTCAACTAAACGCATGATAGCTCGCCGTTCCATATATAAATTCGTTCTTATTTCAAATTTAAATGCATGCCAGGCCTGTTTAAAATCAAACTGTTTTTGTTATCTTGTCAATTATTTCTGTTTAAAGGTAAAATAAATCACGAGTTTATTTAAAATCAATAAATGTAAATATTTTTATTGATGCACTTAAAGAGGTATGTAATTGTAGAGGGCTACTTAACTCTTATTTTTAGCTATCGCAAGCTATTCTATAAAATTGAAGGCTATTCAGTAGGTAGAGTAGAATCCTCCCATGTATGCATTTTGTATGGTCAAGTTTCAACAAAAAATTCGTTTTTCTTATTAAAATACTCAATTCTATGTAACCTCGTATTATTCTACCAATTACTATTTTACGAACTATAAATTACTAATTCTTAATTCTACTTCTTGACCTCCTACATAATATAAAACATACCTTCAATACAAGACGCGATGTCATCGACCCTACCATTTACTTGTGACCACTATAACGTGATCCTCTTCGCTGGCCCAATACTACAGCTCGTTCAACAAGCGAGGGGTCGACGTCTACTGTTGGTGGGAGTTGAGAAACGTCATAGAAAATGCAAGAGATCGTGATGAGTCAGTCTCGTAAGGCTTCCGATGCAGAGTTATAGATTAGTTTGTTATGTAACGTTGTCCGATTTATACATACTTTGATAGTCGCCTTTCCTTTATACTTGGTTAGAGAATAAACGTATTTATGATTTTATAGGTCTGGCGCGCAGTCGTTGCGGAATAGATGGCAGATACTAAGATAATAAATAAGTTAGTCAAATTTCCAGTTATTAAATTTAAATGTAGTGACAGTTAAATAGTAAAATGGAAATTCCAAGAAAAAAGTATATTCTGTTATTATTGAAGTTGATATTTTCGTCCGTTACGATTTTCTTGGTTTTGTAGATTTTTGTCTGTAAATTTGACTAGATGTCAGTTGCGCTTAAGAAATGATAGGTAGGTATACGCATATTAACATGATGCTAATGTTTTCCATTAATACATAGAACTGTAATAAAAAAAAGTTGCTCACGATATGCGTCTAATGACGATATATAATTTACGACACAGTGTGTAAAGTACCTAGTGTCCCAATGAAGTTCTTATATTTGTTTGAGAACTTGACTGTCACACTTCCGTGCCCCTCAATTGATGTTTTTTTTTAACCAATTTATAGTAACCAGAGCGTCATTAGCTTTGTTTGTATTCAATTGTTATGCAAATGGAAAGTCCAACGAATTGGATACAACAAATTGTTCAAGCACACCTGGCATTGCATTACTTCGAAACATAGTTATTATTTTTATTTTTAAGGCAAATAGTAATATTTGCCTTAAAAATAATTGCGCGCTCTACCAAAAAATACCGGAAAACTGTGTAGTGAGTAAGTATACCAACAGTTGCTGTTTTTGGTTATTAGTGCATTTTTCATAGACATAGTTGTTAAACAACAATTCAATCAGATCATAATATCTAGAATGTATAGCTTCATAAAAATAAATAAAAGTGAACCGCGACGCCAAAAAGTTAAAATTAGAACACAGGTGGCAGGTTAAATAGACAACCGGATTCTTACTGGCCAGTGCTGACCTATTTTGATGTTCATGAAACACCTTTGTCCGAAAATAGAAGTATTTTCCCACGTCAAAGCAGACACAGCCAGCGGAATTAATTCAGTGTTCTGAATCTAAAAGTGGTTTGACGTTTAAAAGTTACGATTACGACTGGTAATAAACAATTTCACTGCCACAGATTAAGTTATTATTTTGTTACTTAATAGTAATGGGTAGAAATTGTAGTAAGTAAATGATAAGTGCCATACATAAATAAATAAATATCATGGGACAATTGGCACCAATTGAACTAGTCCCAAACTAGGCAAAGCCTGTACTATGGGCCTGTACTGTTATAATTTTAATTTATTTCTACTATAGTAAGCCTCTAACTAATAGTATTTATGGCAGTAAAGTAAGGTAATGGCTAAATATTCAATGCGAAATGACAAAATAATTTTATATGGTTTAGCTATTGCGCAAAGATTATGTTGCACTTTGCCATTTTCACTTTGCGATACGCACCTACACTGCAATAAAACTTAGGTCTGGCCTGGTACGAGTATCGATCGAATTAGAAAGACTTCTATTCGAAATTCATACAAACAATGAAATAAACCTCACCGGAATTTTAATATTTATGCCTAAATGGAAGACATACTCCGTCCAAGAAATAACTCGCTAAATGATCTCGCTTAGGTACTGTACTGCCCTAGCATCCTTTTCTTTGAATCGAACTAGTCTAAGTCTATATAGGTCACGCCTAGCCAACGGCGACCCATTTCCCGGCTATTCCCTATTCCTGGCTTTCCTGCTTGTGCAAGGTGCGGTTGGATAGCGAATTGCCTTTTAACTGATTTAGACGATGTTGCGACGGTCGTCGTTTGTTTCTTTTTGTCGCTTGTTTTTTTTTAATGAGGTACTATACTAAAGTACGTTGTTAACTTCCTTGTACACTTGATTTCCTTGAGCGGGAAAGATCTTCATAATTCATAACAGTAAGTACCTAGGGTTAAAGTGCCTCTATTTAGCTGTAGGTAGCAGTTTTGTTTTGTTAGGCATTTGTTTTCCGCTGTACTATGAATCTACGCCATTTATGTCCCAAAAATAATTATTAAACCTAGGTATAATACTAACTCTACGTCCTGTTACTTCATACTAATCGACATAGGATAGGTAGCTGCTGGAGAAGCTAGCAATCTCTCATCTAAATAAAAAAAATCTGAGTAGGTATGTCTATTGTTTTAGAGACTGGTTTGAGCTCTGCTTGGAAAAGTAGGCATTTCTAAGCCGGTAAACCACAACATGACTACCCTGAATGAATTTAACCATGACTCTGGCGCAATTATAATCCGTCTAGTTATTCGCGCACGCGCACTCGCTGCTGTCATTATAGTGAAATCGCGAGAAAGCTAGCTTGTCTAAGGGCCACACGAACTAATGACAAAGAAATTTTGTAAAGTTTTTTGGAGTTGCCAGTTTTTGGAACCAAATGAGGAGGGAATGTGTCAGTCAACAACTGTTATTGCGTTTATTTTTAAATGTTTGATGTAGTTTGATGTAACTTTCTGAGTGGCCATTAGTTTGTGGACGTTGAGCTGTTGAGCATGCCCTTTTGGCTGACGATTTTGAAAGTTTTGTCGGTATTCTGTAGCATGGCGTTTGGGATATTCATACTGTTCATATGCTTATGCATGTCCAAATCAAAAAAGCACGGAGAATCGAAGAAAATATCATTTTCAATCAAATAAGTACATGTGTGATTCCGAGTATCATTATACCTTGCATTAAAATTACCATTTTGGACTTAAAGACCTACCTAACACCAGGTACCAAGGTTTCCAAACCAAATGGACGGACTGGCTGACTTTTGGAGAATTGTGTCAGTTTACTCGATATACTTCCGAAAACTATTTTCTCCCATGTCTAACGTTCGAGGCAATTTGATTACCATTAAGTCAACCTCTTTTCTCTCTTTGTGACAGGCATTAGGTTTTTTAGAGTTAGAAGACTAATGACCACTAACGAGGTCTACATATTAAACGTATAATGAGTTGCGCAATTGCTTGCTGCAAATATCAGCACGAAATAACTAGGAAACGATTCGGTTAGTTAACTTTGTTATTTATTACTCACAATACACGATTAATGTAAAACACCGGATTAGTCACGTGGATTATATCGGAAACCGCAGGACTATTTTCCGATATACATATTTTTCTTACGATAAATAGGTATAATGTCGAAGTATCACGGTAGTTTTCTATCATAAAGGTGTACTGCGAGATATTTTTACGTTAATATAGCTATTAATTTGACGCGTTTGAAATGGCGTAATGTACAGGGTTAAGGATATAGGCTACAGGCCTTTCAGTTCAACAATTTATTTGTAATACATTAATTAATGAGAGGTCTCATTAATTAATTGAACGAAACTAACTTTTTTTCATAGGGAATTGTTTTAAGCATGTCATTTTCAAGTGTGAAGCGTATGCAAATAGGTGGCACAGTATAGGTATCATTACTCACTCAATCCATTCGTGCAGCTCTTGTCAATCATTATATACCTGCATGCGTAACTTCCAATTGCCCGCAAATACTATACTTAATACAAATAGATTTTAATTGGTTTTGTGTTTTGTTTCAGGCCTCAGGAAGGTGACGATGGTGAGAAAGGCGATTCCGTGGCCAGAGTGCCTCCACACTGTCATATCACAATCAAATGTACTAGAGAGGTTAGTAAAATATCCATCAATATAGGTATTTTATGTACAGATATCTATTTATCTGTGTAGCTTTGTTAAGACTCAATAGTGCCCCAGATCTCGCTGTGACTTGTCTTGGCACTAGCAATCCTTATCAGTAGCTATATAGTCTAACGACATACAGTCAACTCAACGCGTTATACTAAACGTCATAGCCGTTTGTTAGTCTTTAGATGTTTGAGACAATTGGACCAAAAACTGACAATAAACCGCGGATATTGCGTCCAAATTGTATCTGGCTAGAGGAAATGACCGAACCATCTGTTGCTCTACCTCCACTATTTGCGTGATAAAATGGCTGGCCCAACCAACTTCCTGCCATAATTGACATTCGTCACTACAAAGTTTACTCCTGAGCCGTGTTATACAGCCGAAACGCATCGTCCCCACAGATCGCAGGTTTCAACGGCCTGTCAGAGGCCGTGCGCCGCCTGGACTTCTCGTCGGCCGTGCGTGACGTGCGGCGGTTCAACTACATCTGCGCGCTGCTTGAGCTGTTGCTAGGCGGGCAGAAGCTGACGCACCTGCCCGGCGCGGCGCAGAAGCTGCTGCTATCCATGCTCGAGCAACTCGCGGACCAAGGTGGGAGAGGCTGAAGAATATTGGGGCTTGGGTCGAACAGCATTTGGTCGCATTAGTCTTCAATCTCCATAAAGTTTTGATTGGGTTTACTTTGGTGCGCTTTGTGAAATGGTTCTATTTAAATATTTATTTCTTCGTGTCGAATGTGACGTTGGATTTAGCTCTAATGAGTCCAAATAGTTCATTTGTTATTTGAGTCGTTCAAACCACCCTCAAAGTACGTCCATCCATATAGTATAGTTGTGATTGGGACTTGAAATGATTGAAATGTCGGATACTTTCGTATTCGAAGTAAACTAACACAATTTAGTTTCTCTTTACTATTGTCCTCTTTTCCCAGTGGCGACATCGAAGCAGAACCTGAACGCGCTGCGAGCGCTGCTGGTGGCACTATCCTCTCTCCGCGAGTCGGAGCGGAGTGCTTGCTGGGGGAGGCCGCTAGGGTCGCGCGCACTATGGCATAACCACGACCACGCCATCGCCAGGATCCGACACATCGCTGACAGCATCAGGATACAGGAGGTGGGTGGGGGTCTTAACCCGATTAGCAGTGACCAGGTCATCAGGTACAAAGACGCTCTGAAGAGCATATGAAGAAATGGTCATCTCTCGTTGGAATCACTGGTGAAGAACTGTAGTGTATGGTGCGGATTATCAAAGTGTTGTTTATTTGAGTTTGAAGATGAGATCTGGGTGAAAACCGTGAATAATTTTAAGGCAAACCACTCGATAACATCTGCTTCAACTACTGTGATTTGTGTGACAACTCGTCCACTTTGTTGTTAAATTTATTGATATTTTTCATTTCAGCCGGGACCAGAAGTAGTGCCTAAACTTCACGATTTGCCTGAGGAGTGTATCAGGGAGATACTATTAAGGATAGCGGATCACAGGGATTTAGATGTAAGTCTGATGTAAGATGTAGTTTTGGTATTATCCAGGGCGCAAAAAAATATATTAAATCAATTGTGATTGTGACCTTCGGTTTGATTGGTGCCTGACTGGTTCAGCGAATATTTTCAGCTGTAGGTACAACAAAATAAAACTACAAATGTTTTTGAAGTTTTTGTACCTGGATTCGTATAATTGTCATACATCGCTCCAAGGATTGTAATGAATAATGTCATTCTTATTTGAAGAAGTGGTGGGTATAAATTTGTTTTCTTTATTGAAACCTGTACCGATTTCTCTCAATCGTGTCGGTCCAGGCTGCGTCTTCGGCGTGGAGCGTGATGGCGTCGGTGTGCTCGGAGCAGCGCACGTGGCGCGAGCTGGTGGCGTTCCACTTCACGCGGCCGCAGCTGCGCGCCATGCTCAAGGGGGAGGAGGACGTCGACTGGAAGGCTGTGTTCCATCAGCTGAGGAAGTAAGTGAAGTCAGTACTTGCAGTCAGAAGGGACCCAGGGAATATTATTGATGCAGAGCCACAGAAATCACGGCTCTAGCTGCGCAACTGTAGTCAGTCATTTTAAGATTCGGCTAACTGGGCATGTAAGGTTTTAGGTTTGCCGCCCCATATATTAACGGACATAGACATATTTCAGTCATATAAATGGGCCATGGTCCTTTTGACCCTAAGATAAAAACGCCCCTGACTGGTAGGGGAGACCAGGGATGAACGTAACAATTTTTATATTTCTCGTAATACATCACAAACCTTTCCGAATATCAAAATTTTGATCATTACGCATGATAGATTGGTCTTTCAGCTATCTATTAACACCATTTTATAAGCAAGTTATATTACAGATTTTGAGAAAAACGACCAAATATAAAAAGTGGAATTTGTTACAACTATCCCTACCCCCAGGGTTGGTTGTAACAGTGTTTGGGGATGACTGTAACATGGTAAATAAAACCAAAATTACTTAAATAATCAATATGTTTATTTGGAGTCAGCCTTTTAAGTTTTACATTATTATCACAATAACAAAAAAAAAGACATTTTAGCATCTTTTCTTCTTCTTTTGTGTTTTATTTCTTTTTTTGCATTTTCTGAACCACTGAAGCTCTTGGCTTGTTTGTCTCTTTAGCACTTTGCAAAACGGGTTTCTTAACTTCTCTAGCTTTTAGTTTTCCTTCTAGTTGTTCTTCAATTTCAAGCTTATTTGGAGTACTTCTTGTTTTTTCTTCTTTGTCGGTAAAAACTTTTTTTGTCGATACGTAGCCTACATTTGGAAGACTTGTTGAACCTTCTTCAAGTTCCTTTTTCTTCTTTTGAACATATCTATGTATATAAAGTTACATGGCATAGCTGATAGGATTCCGCAGCGTCTTAAAATGTTACGTTTGTGAGAAAAACTTCTTCTGCAGCCAAGTCCGTTATTTTTGCGGTAGCTAAACCTCTAAATTTTTTTTGTCTGTGTATTTAAGGTATACTGGAATAAGGAAATAAATCTGTATTACTTCGAAGCATAAAAACACAATAAAAACAGGCTTTGAGATATCATGATCATAATCGGGATGATAGTAACAAGTTGTTACTTCCATCCCTACTTTTAGATTTTCCCGAATAGGACAAACATGTGCTTAAGATCTAAAAAAATCATCAAAAAGTTATCTCATTGAATGCCAAAATTGAAAGTCGAATAGTTATGCTACATTACGGAAACTTAACATGTAAGCTTGAAGCTACCATAACAAATACAAACAATTGAAAAAAATCGTCAAAACTTACTTTCGAAGTATTTTTGCGGCACCGACTCGCTACGTCCAAAACCTGAAGGCACAGCGCCGCGAGCGCAACTGGGGTAAGAGAAGGGTTCAAAATGTCGCACATCGGTGATACAGCCATCAGTGTAGACAACATAACTTGTTCAGAAATGCATTTGTTACGTTTGTCCCGTGTTACTTTCCTCCCTGGTCTCCCCTAGTGGTGATTTACGGAAATAATCTTGTTGAAGGGTTTTTGTTGAAAAAGTTTCTCTTAACTAGTCATACTAATTTATTTGAAGCGTGGTCGTGGAACAAAAATTACACTAGAGCCTCTGGAAATGTGTCGCCGGGGCGGCGCGCCCCCCGACGCTACGCCACTGCATCGTGCTTCTGTTCTTGCAGAAAGAATTTAAATTATCCACTATCCATTCCATTTATGCTCTTAAATTTCGTCAGGCTATACGGGCTGCGCGAGGAAGCCCAATTCACGGAAACTCTGTCTCTGTGCCGCCACTGCAAGTGTTTGTTCTGGCGCTCGCTTGGACACCCCTGCATCGCTGACCAGGCAAGTTTCTGTATACTTTTGTTTAGCTATAGAGCAAGGGTTCCCAACGTTTCTTCGATCCCGGGCCACATGTTATTCTTTTGTTATTAGCGGGAACCGCAGGGTTAATGTAAAAAATAATGTTACTTAATCGATTTTTTTTACATGTTCGTTAACGTATTTTTGTTTGCGTCCATGTAATTTTTGAGCACCTAACTCGGACCACGTCAGGAGCCCAGGAACCACTGATGTAGAGGAACTAAGATGCTTCGTAGACTCGAAACCTTTAGAATTTTGTGAAATCTATACTTATACGTCAGGAAAATGGCCGGAGAATAAGAGGTTGGAGGTGTGGAGGTATCAAACGATAAAACGGATCGCATGTATTATGATTGTGTGATGTAATATGTACCGTTTTATTTCTAAAATGATGCATCCAAAAATGACTGTAGAATTAACGCCCATCTTTTACTAAGCGTTACCTATAGAAAATAATCCTCGTGAAATCCCATTTAAAACTTGCTTTTTTTTTCTAGTGCCCGGAGTACCGCGAGCGCCTGAAGGAGGCGGGGGGCCCGCTCCCCCCGCACCCCGTCCCGCCTGCGGCATTCCTCAAATTCTTCTCCCTGTAAACAGGACGCAGCCTAAACAGTTAGTTTTTTTATAATTATATTTACCTATGCATAATCATATGGAGTTTGTTTTTGTGACGTTTTCTATAATCTTTAAGACGTATATTGTGTTTGCCAGAAAGAAAAAAACTGTGCAACTAAGCATTTTTAGCAGATGTTGAAATATCTTTGTTCTTTTTTGTCACTTACTTCGCCAAAACCTATTTACCAACAAAAATATATCTTATCCTTTATTCATAAAGTTTTAATGGCAACACTGTCACTAGACGAAAACCGTTGCTAACGGAATTCCGTACCATTCTATTCATCGAAAATTACCAGAAAATCAGATTATATTGATATTTTCTATGACTTCTCCAAAGCATATTGTAAGCAAAATTCTTCATTCAATATTATATATGACCACTTGTGATTTTCTTGACCTGCAATCACCTATAAAAAGCTATCTAAAACAATTCGATGTCAGTTCAGAGGCACCTTCTTTTATTGTAAAGAATAACGATTTCAATATCGAAAAGCGACTGAATAAAGATCTCGGGCAACTCACAAGGGCCTACATAATTTTTACATCACTTTAGCCGCTATAATGCATCTCATCATAATATGGTCATGTTATGTGTGATGAAGTTAGAACAGTATATTTAAGATCATATAATAATTCAATAGCGGCGCTAATCTAACCTATGATATAAGTATCAGGCTGAATGAAATTGTATCCATGCCGTTTAAAACTATTAGGTATTCAAAATGTGTTCCATTTTTAAAATATCATTAAGTTTTAGAGTAATCTACTAAAATTGCGGTCTAGGGAGGGGTTATATCGGCATAATATGAATTCGTTATCGATAATTGTTACTCTTGAAAACTTATAAAAAAACAGATGTAAGTAATAATTTGTTGTTACACAGCTGTGATTTAAATTGTGATTTTAATGACTTCATATCATGAGTAAAATGCAAAAGCTTGAGCTTGTATTGATTCAATATATTGAAATTATGCCGATCATCTTGTGTCCCTAATTTATTAAGGTAAAGGATTTGCATTATACATTGTATTTATGTAAAAAAATTTAGCTGTCTTAAATGTATAAAAAAAGCTTATACTGAAAAATCCAGTGACTATGAAATTATAACCTTCAACTGCCAGTAATTTCTATTGAACTTATTAGCCTATTTTAGCTTACTTGTGTAGGTTAAATAAGTACTTCTGTGCATTACGTTGGTACACAACATCAAAAATAAAATCTTTCATCTTCATCACACTTCAACAAATAAGTTTGTGAGTTAATTTTACTTAGAATTACTTAACTAACATTTTATTTTACGTGCGCTAATGCTTGACTCTTATGTTTTAAGAACCTAATGTGATAACACCAAATTTTTGTTACTTAGTTTTGATCGGTTTTATTTTTCTCGTGTTGTTTTGTTAGGTAATATTTATTTTTATTGGTTTATTAATTTTACTTACTCTTACCCTCAAAGACAAGATTCCAAACTTAGTAAGTCCTAATACACTGGTTCCCAATTTAAGCATCGTTTTACCCTAAGAAGATAAAGTATTTTATCCTGAGAAGGTTACAGTTTGGGAACAACTGTTGTGAGTATACAGTGTAAGGAATCTAAATGAATACATAGGAATCTTATTATTCGAGTAAGTACATTTCTGAAAATAGGCGAAGCGGCTTTTAAAAAAAAAATATATATAGTTTTTGGTTCCTTGTGATAGTTTAGTAATAGGCTAAGTTATTATATTATTCGTGTCTTATGTATGAAAAATTAAAGTATTAAATTGTAGGTTAACACATCTGTACACACATATTAAATTGCATTCTTCAATAAAATGTGACAGTCAAATGTAAAAACACCATTTGTTTCCATTTTCCATTAACTCTCAAACGAATTATAACGCTTCTTTTCTTCTTTTACTGTGACACTTGTCTGACAATTTCAATACTTAATTTTAATTATTTTGGTATACCTGGGTCTTATCTCATTGGTTTTGTATGCAAGATATTTTTTTATACAGAATTGATTGTCACAAAAAATAATGTAGGTAGTTGTTATACTTAAACTCGCTAAAATTTAAAAACACACTCGACTAGATAAGAAAAAGCAATATTTTGTTACATAATTATATGAAATGCATGTACTAAATTGTAAGGATACTTGAATATTGTTTTGACTGTTGACGAATAAAAATGTTGAATTTATTTAGGCCTAACTGTTTTAGTTGACTCTTGGAGGTCAACGCTATCCGTCGCAGTTAAGTAAGAAGAATTGCGCCACAGACTAATAAAGCTGAATAGATAAAGGCGGTGGATGTTATGTTTGGTGTTGGTTTTAAGATCTCTACTTAGCCTGATTTTTGGCACCAAATAATAATAAAGCTAAGTAGAGATCTTAAAACAGAATGCAACTTATTTAAAGCTAAGTCTGAGGTACGCTTCGTCGTTCTTCGTATCGCGTAGTGTAGCTGTTGATATTGTGATATATAAGAATAAATGTATGATAATTAAGCGTTTAGTCCCAAGTTACTAACAAGTAAGTAACGCGTAGATGAATTTATCGAATGCAGCTTACCAACTCAGTTTTAAGTCACATCTAGCTGTTATTCTGTGATGAGTTTTTTTTGTGCAAAGGAATTGTTTTCTTTATTGTGTTTGTGTTATAATCTAACTCACTGTGGTATTTTGCGACTGTATCTTGAAATAAAGTTATTTTGAATACGAACCACGTTTTCTTATTTATTATTCAATGTGTAGGGTCCCTAAATAATCTAATTTTATTAATACGTACTAATAAGTACTCTCATTCAAAAAGTATGCAGATTGTAGTGTAGTATGTACTACGGTTTAAATATTGATACTCTTAAAAAAGGTAGATTTTCAAAATTGTGTATAGCAACATTTTGCGTTTGCGTGTATCCTATAGATCTCCTATCGTCGTGATGTGTGATGACATTGACAGTTCAAACTTCCTAAAAAAAAAAAGCTATGCTCCTATGACTTGTACATAGTCTCTCTAATCTGTGCTGTGTGCTCCTATCAGTGGTTTGCACCGGAGCGAAATCTTGCGTACCGGTGAAATTCACCGGTGATTTGCTGATCTCCGGAGATTCTCCGGAAGTAGCAAATAACCACGTGTTTCACCATTTCTAAAAATTTCAACTTTAAAGGGGTAAAAATGGGGGGGGGGGGGGTTGGAAGTTCTACGGAAAAAAATATTTTTTTAAATTAAAATTAAGAAACTTAGTGAACATATTTTACAAACGAAATAAATGAACTCCTATTTCACCGTTTTTCAAAATTTCAACCCTAAGGGCACAGTCTATACAGTCGTCCGACGAAGGCCACTAGACAGGTCAATCGTGTGGGGTGAGGGGCGGGCAGGGCGAGCCCCCTTGCATACGCCACCACTGCCCGATTAGTTAGGTACTTTAGCTCTGTGCTTTTGGGACTGTCGGTGACTAGCGTTAATTATTTTGAATTAAAATGAAACGTACAACATTTTTTGGACTGAAATTTCGCTTAATTGTTTTGTGTGTAGACAAAAAATGACAAGCATTTTCAAATCCAAGATGGCGGATACATTTCTTTGTTTAAAATCGATATGGGTGTCATTTTCTTTGTTTTCAGGGGTGCTGATTACGAAAATGACGTCCATTGTCAAATCTAAGATGGCGGACATACTTTTTTGTTCAAAATCGATATGGGTGTCATTTCCTATGTTTTCAGGGGTACTGATGACGAAAATGACACTTATTTTCAAATCCAAGATGGCGGACACATTTTTAGTTAAAAATCGATATGGGTGTTATTTTCCATGTTTTCAGGGGTGCTGATTACGAAAATGACACCCATTTTCAAATCCAAGATGGCGGAAACATTTTTTTGTTAGAAATCGATATGGTTGTAAATAGTAGTGACTATAATAGTAAACGTGCGAAAAAGTCCGACTCATTCGGAAGTTCAATATTTTAGTAAGTAAGTTTAGATTTTTTGTCTTCCGGTTTATATTTCTCTTATTTATAATTTTTTTGGACCCTACAGATTTAGAAGATACGGAGAGGATATATAAACACAATTTGTGCAACTTTCGGAGCGATTAACTCCGCAAATAATAGCTTAATCAAATAATTGCTTAGAAACCTCAAAATGTTATGATTGAATGAATGAATGATTTTCAATAGAGCTTTCGAAATATTGCACACGTTGATGATCGCTGTATTTATTTTCCAACTTTTGTTACATGTATGGAGTGTCCCCTTAGAAATATTTAAACTAAATGTTTAATCAAAATTTCTTCAATAAAGTTATCTCATAAAGTTTTCGAGGAAAATGTCTGTAACATACGGACAGATGAACGGACGGACATGCCGAATCTATAAGGGTTCGGTTTTTGCCATTGAAAGATTTAACTAGCCTATTTGCCTACTCTGTATTATCATATATCAATACATAACAGTATAGTAGTAGTGGTCTAAGGTAACTTTTAACATGAAACTACCTTGAGACTCAATCATAGTGAAATAAAACGGATCACTCACGTGTATAAGTCAAGTTTAGCTCGACATGTTTCGGACTAATTCGTAATCCTTCCTCTGGGACCACATGACCCAGTGGCAGCGAGACGCAAACTGCGCGCCGCGGCTCTGCTCGCGCGACTACTAGGCGCAGCTGACAGCGGTACACAACTACCCTCGTTTTCATCGTCATTTTTATTATTCAACTTATACACGCGAGTAATCCGTTTTACGTTGAACAAAAAAGTGTGTCCACCATCTTGGATTTAAAAATAGATGTCATTTTCGTAATCAGCAACCCTGAAAACATAAAAAATTACACCCATATCGATTTTTAACAAAAAATGTGTCCGCCATCTTGGATTTGAAAATGGGTGTCATTTTCGTAATCAGCACCCCTGAAAACATAGAAAATGACACCCATATCGATTTTGAACAAAATATGTGTCCGCCATCTTGGATTTGAAAATGGAAATATTTTTTGTCTACACAGAAACAAATCAATTATTGTAAGTTTCAATTTAAAATCAGAGATAACATGTGGCAACGCTTAGTGCTTTGGCCATGCGGTTGCGGTGTCGGCATTTACGCAAACATCAAAGGCGTCGGACCACTGGTAAGCTCTTTACACTGTGCTAAGGGGGTGAAATGGGAGGTGGTTTTTTTTTCTTATATTTTATTGAGACTGGCCTAACCGTTAAGGAGTTGTACCTTTCATCATTATCTCATCAACACGAGGTGATGACTACCAGACGCAGGTACTTGAATAGCTTTCCAAAATATATGAGACACATGATATGTGCCTATAAAATTTGAGGATTGCTCTCAATTTCCCTGGCATCCCATCATCAGATCCTGACTTGGTGACAACGGAGCAAACTAGAAAGTATACCCTTTCAAACAAAAAAAAAAATATTGAAATGGGTCAAGCCGTCTTCGAGTAATCGGGGAACATACATTAAAAAAAACCGACGAATTGAGAACCTCCTCCTTTTTTTTGAAGTCGGTTAATTAGGAGGTATATAATAACAAATAGTAGGTAACGAATAAACACATCTTTAATCAATAAATAAAATGTATCTTATATTTGGTTCTGTAAGTTGTAATACCCGGAGAATACCGGTGTTTCTCCGGTGTTTTTCACCGATTACTTTCACCAGTGGAGTACCGGAGAATCTCCGGAGCTCTACGCTCCGGTGCAAACCACTAGCTCCTATGCTAGGTAAACGGCATAGAGTAATATAATATGCGGGGAATAGAGCGCCCTCTCAGCGGAAAAAAATGTCACCCTCAACCAGCCTCTACAGCAATGCCATCTTTTATCTGTTATAGTCGACAGAACAGATTTCATAACACACACACGCGTGCAAGCTCGGACACACACGCGCGCGGGCGTACACACGCGCGCGGGAGCACACACGCGCGCACTCACACATGCACGCGCTCGCACACACACACATGCACGCGCTCGCACACACGAATTATGTGTACACACTTATTAGATTAGACATTATGAAAAATTCAAACTCAGAATTCAAAATCGTTTATTTCGTAAATTATACATTTAAAGCTAACAAAATTGCAACAACTAACAATGGCACAAATCACAAGCATCTGATATCGCAATAAATAACTGAAACAACACAGAAAGATTGTAACTAAAGCGTCCGAATTTTCGCCGCAACGTCCAATACACACGAACTGACACTGATAAAATGGAGGAGCTGAAAATCGACTCTACGTATGTACTAGTGGACAATTAACGAAATAACAGTTAAACACTGCGCATTTTCTAAAAAACAGAAAGTCGCTGGGCGCTGGATCAGCTGCATGCTGTATGACGTTTACTTGAGTCCGAAAATTTTGAAGGGATGTAGTAGGTGTACCAAAAACCGTTTCTTTTCTTCTTTGGATGATGATAAATTTTGCAAATTTTTTAACAGAAGTACAAGCAATAATTTGTGACTGAAAATTACAAGCCTTCGGTTCGACATTTTTTCATAAAACTTTGCAATATATAATGAAAAAAAAAACCGTATTTTTTTTAAACCGACAGCAATGATTAACGCACTAACTACTAAAAATTAGCCTTACACAGGTAAGAGATGGCGCAGCTAAAAACTTCAACTGTCAAATACAGGTAACTTTCCTCCCCCTGGTAAACGGTAAACGTCACAACAACTCTGCGACAAGCTCCAATCCAAATAAATTATAAAATGAATTGAATAATTTTGTAGAATATCACATCAGCGTCACAATTATAATGGATACCCTAGACTCCAACACTTTGTCCAAAATAGTGGATGTGGAGTGGAAACTGGAGGTTGTCACAAACACTCCAGGCGTTGGTTCAGACAACTTGCTGTACACAGTGGTGCTTAAAACTGATTCTGGAGAAGATATACGCTTTAACTGCGGAAGCCAGGAACTGCAGGATTTAGTGTACAAGCTAAAGGACCTCGTACGTCATTGTGAATCAATGAAAAGTGAACTTACGTGAATATTTTGTACCACCTATTGCTATGGCATAGCAACTAAATAAAAAACTTTAATAAACAATAAATGTTTATTTCTTGTAGTTAAAGAAATCCTCTAATGGTTATGGATGGGTGATCGAATACTATATCAACATTTAGGAGAATTCCCTCTAGTATCTGGCTGGCTGGATACTTAAGTTAGAAGTTCCCACCCTTCATTAACAGTTTTTCTTTTATACTTACCTACTCTTTTTTGGTTCTGTAATTCCATCTCCATAGCATAGCTTAGAGACTTTATACTAGGAAGCTGTAATTTAGCATGGAAACATGAACTAATCAAGTCAACAAATTTGTAGAATAACATTGAACAAAAAAAATATTTTTGGTGTACTTCCCCTACACATAGTGCAGGGTAATTATTTTTTCCAATTCATGCTGTGTGGTGTTCGCCAAGAACATCTATTCTCCCTCTTTCTCAATTCTGAGAACTCGTTAGCTCATTCAATGATAGGTTTAGCTTCCAAAAACAACAGAAATCAAGATGCAAGTCTTTTCATTTAAAATAGCATATTCCATTAAGCTTACTAGCTATTTCACAATTTTATTGAATGTTGATGAGAAATGAATAAGAGTGCAGTAGAAACGGCCTAAGGCAACTTTTAAAGTTCTCTCTTTGATTCTGAAACTGTTTCTGGGCTACAAGTGGAATTTTCAAGTAAAACAGCAATACTTAATTTGTAAATTTTATGAAAAACATTTATAATTACAACATAAATTAATATTATTACTTTTGCACATCAAAAAATAGAACATTAATTACATTTGTGCCATTTCATCATCATGATTTTAATATGTTATTTGTAGATTATTAGATCAATAATCAAAGACCACACATTTATACATCTTAGATGTTACAAATAATTTTATTCAGGCATTTATAAGGCACATTATTACAAGCATAGTTGTATACATTCATCTACAAGCAATTTTGGCAATAATACAGGCATAGAACAGGTACCTATGGATAAACCAAGCCACAGTACAGCTATCAATTACACTGTGGAAAAAGATGCATTTTAAAATGGCAAAATTCTTTACCTTCCACTTCTAAATTAGCTGCCCCCCGACTATAAAGTGCAAAATTCGAACTTCGTATAATGCCGTCCCTCTAAAGCTAATATTATTTAACACGAGAGTGAGAGGGACGACACGATACGAAGTTTGAATTTTGCATTTCGTGGTCGGGGGGCAGATTAGCCTTAACAGTTTAAAAAAAAGGGGCTCCCAATATCCATATTTATTGCTCAAAGCAATCACCCTATTCTATTAGTTGACATAATCCATGTCTGTTTTTTTATGTTTATAGAGATTCATGTTATTTTATAATTCTTAAACTACAAATATAAAGTTAAGTCCAACATGTACTTGGATATTCCATTTGTCTAAAATATAAATAGAGTCCTGTTGTTCCTGCTAGTAAATTGTAAAACCCATCCCTTTCAGACTAGTGTAATGTGTAAGCGACCGATGGCATTTACCTACATAAAGACTTGGAGTATACATTCCTTCCGCATGTCCACTATAAGCCCACAAATTCTATACAAGAGGGTACTCTACTCATATTTTAATTGGTTAATTTTCTAAGCACATTTACCTACATATTTTAGTAAATTATTAAACTTACCTTACACAATTATTACACTAACCTTAGAATAAATATAATTCAATCTCCAAAAATATTGTTTAAATTATTAAAAACACAACCTAAATGTTAAAGAACAATTAGAATACTGGCAGTAGAAATCAAGTGATGTCATAAATAAATAAAAAAAAATCATCGGGTCAGTAAAGGCAAATTATTGCAATATTTTTTACTGGCCCAATATAAATAAATAATAATAAATAAATATCATGGGACAATTTGACACCAATTGACCTAGTCCCAAACAAGGCAAAGCCTGTTCTACGGGTACTAGACAACGGATAAACATACTTAGTTTATATAGATAAATACAACCTTATATACATATTAAACATCCAAGACCCGAGAACAAACATTTGTATTCATCATACAAACATCTGCCCCGACCGGGATTTGAACCCGGGACCTCAAGCTTCATAGTCAGGGTCGCTAACCACTAGGCCATCCGGTCATCTCTGCCCCGACCGGGATCATATATATATCTTATCTATATATGATTGTCATATATTATTGTATTTATATTTATATAATATTGTATAATATCTTAAGATTGTCATTATATTATTGTATTTATTGGCCGTTAGTATTATGTTTATGGCACTGGCAGAATACTATATGTATCATATCTGCAAAAAATAATAATATTTTGTACTATTTCTAATATTTTTATAGTTCAACAAAAAAAATCTAATACAAGAAGATTTCACAAGATTAAGTGTTGCACAAAGACCTCCAGAGGATTTCAAAAACGATTAGTCCTCCGCCGCCCTCGCATCAAACGAATTTCAGTAAGTACGTAAAACAGAATAATAGTTAAAATTTTAATTATTCGAGACTTTTTTTTTAAATTATGGCTTTCACCCTTGCTACTATGGCAAGGAGTATTTTGCCAATGTCAGCGTTTAGACATCCTAAAAATAAAGAATTCCTAAACCGAACACTCTTCTCACATTCGAGATTTATTTTAGCTTCGGCTAACGTTATCAAAAATATATGTCAGAAGTACCTCCTGCCCAAGCCTGTCAAAAAATCTGATAATGTGTGCCAGACTTTACCGGGTGTAAAATCCGGCGAATACATCACCTCTACTTCTTCATTTTCTCCAGAATGGGCAGTATCATGTTGAAGGAGGGTCGTTTGCCGATATCCTCGTTCATGCAGATCTTGATGAGTTTGGAGATGTGTGGGGATACTCCCGGAGGGATGGAGATGCGGAGGCTCTCGAGGGCGATCTTCATGCCGCATTCCATTGGGGACAGGTCGGCGAAGGGGACCTGTGTTGAATGAAAATGTGTTGAACCTAATAGTTCGCTCTGATCCAACAACTAGTTACGAGTATATCATTGATTGAATCAGGCGTTACTTTGTCCAGGTCCATATTCAGAAATCAAAAACAATTAATTTGCTCACCCGCGGCCTAAAAATAAAATCATGGACGCGGGTGAGCAAATTACTTATTTTTAGTTCAGTGCGAATGACTGAATGCATCAAAAATATTTTCAACTCCTTTTTAGAAAATACTTGTAAGGGTTCAAGATCACTTTTGTGGCCGTCATTAGTTTCTTTTCTTCAAGACAAGACACCCTTTTCGATGGTTTCATGGTCAATAAGTTTCTGCCTTAAGAAACAAAGAAACGTGGCTGAGACTGTTTAGTGGTCGGCCATGTTGAGCCAATGCTCGGCCACGTTGAACTAGTGGTCGACAACGTGGAACTAGTGGTCGACAACGTGGAACTAGTGGTCGACAACGTGGAACTAGTGGTCGACAACGTGGAACTAGTGGTCGACAACGTGGAACTAGTGGTCGACAACGTGGAACTAGTGGTCGACAACGTGGAACTAGTGGTCGACAACGTGGAACTAGTGGTCGACCATTTAAATTTCATGTAATGCCAGTATAACTGACCTCTCTGGTGGCGAGCTCCCACAACAGCACGGCGAAGCTCCACATGTCACAGGCCTCCCAGTTGCGGCGCGCCGGCGCCCGCTGCAGCGCCTCTGGCGCCATCCACGCCGGCGCATAGATGCGGCCTTTCTCTTGGAAAGAAAATTTGGAGTCGGCCATGTTGATGCGTGCTGTTAGATCCTCGTCAATCTGTGGTTGACAAAAGGGTAAAACTTAGAGTTTGTTGCTATGTTGATATTGTCTGCTAATAAAAAAAATCATGGTGGTGATATTATAAACGAAACAAGCCCAGCCAGCAGATCCCTAGAGTGGGGAATCCCAAGCACTCACCATGACATGCCTGTTGAGATGGTACAGTCAAGATCACCAATATGTACAACACAGAGTCTCAAAAATCCCTTGCACCTTAGACCCAGAGACCTTATTACTGACGATAAGGTTAATGTATACATATTTTTGCAAGTTTGCGAGGATGCATGTCTTTGACCGTACACTACAACTGGCCCCCAGAGCGGCCTCACCATGACGTGGCGGCTGTTGAGGTGGTACTGCGGCAGCTGGTGGTCCTTGTCCCTCTGCAGGCCGTGCAGGTAGGCCATGCCGCGCGCCACGTCGTGCGCCAGGCGCAGCGCGGCCGCCGCGTCCACCACCACGCGCCCGCCCGCGCCCGCGCCGCCGTGCAGCAGCCCGTACAGCGAGCCCCACGCCATGTACTGGCAGATCACCACCAGCGAGGGCGGCGAGATGCAGCACCCCACCTGGACGGACGAATATTTTTAACCCTCGGCCTCGACGCAAAACGAAGGGACACTTGTAACACCCCTTTTTTGCGTCGGGTCAGAGATTACAAAATCCAAAGCAGATCAGAGCAAAGCAGAGAAGTTTTTGACGCGATCTTAAAGAAACCGAGACCTCATATATTTTAAAAAGAGATGCTCAATGAGCTGAGAAAATACCTTCTTGTTCAACCACCACCACAGAAGTTGGAGCTGATAATTGAGGTATTTCCTGACTAAATCACACTCGTGAAGTCAAAATACTACACAAAATGTTACATGCACGCTTCATACACATTGATGAACTTAATCCTTCTTTCCCGATATAGTTCCGTGCCACCAATCTATGGTAAAAGAGACCAAGGGATTGAGACAGCTAATGGTACGTTACCACGGGCAGTATGTTGGGGTGCGAGAATATCCGGAGCTTGGGGAACTCCTCGTTGAAGTCCCGCTGCACGCGCGGACTGCACTCGCGCACCGCGAGGATCTTGGCAACGATGTCGTTCCTCTGCCAGCGCCCGCGCCACGTCTCGCCTACCAGAGGAAACACACGAGCTAAGTAAGAAGACGGTTTTATATTCCTTCAAGATTGCGCTACGTTTTTTAGGGTTCTGTACCATCATCATCATGTCAGCCGGGAGACGTCCACTGCTGGACATGAGCCTTCCCCAAGGATCTCCACGACCATACCTACCTCAATATATAGGAAAACATAGAACCCTTATAGGATCAGTTCGTTGTCTGTCTGTCTAATCGTTTCTGTCATCGGCAATAAATCAAAAACTATTGACCTATACTCACGCATGATATTTGACAAGACGCAAGATCTCAAAACCTAAATCACAGAAAAAAAACCAACGTTTGGTACGGAACTTTCCGTTTTCGGTTTATTCTTTACCAAAAACTGGCCAGCGATTGATCCCTACTCTGCCTGATGGTAAGTTCACATGACTCCCAATATGTAACTCACTGGTTCATTAACAGCCTATTCACTCTAGCATTGAAGAGACCTAATTGTAACTGTCCGGAAATGCAATTCCATTCCTTGGCAGTTCCTATTAGGAAAGATGAAGCAAACTGTTTATTGAACTCGTACGGTCCAATGGAATTCTAACAATCATCCAGATGAACATCAGGATATGACCTGTGGAACATTTTGAACACAGGAATGGCTCCACAGCCCGCCGTGCGGGCGTGCGAGCCGCTCATATCGCTGCCTTTAATTAGTGCCACGAAACTGGGCAAGTCCATACGCTATATTATACATATAAGTCTATGCTAACAATAGATGGATGAAGACGCTCCCCCTATCTGAACACCAGTTGAACATGGAACGCGATAAGTCCAAGTAAGCCTGAAAGCCCTGTCCCTGATGAGGGATGGCAACATGATATTCACAGATATTTGACCTGGAGACCCTATACATCTCCTCGTCAATTAAAACGTGCTAGTAAAGTGAAGTGCTCTGGTTTAGCTGTTCTAATAATTATATTTTACACTTGTTTCCAAAATACTGCATTTTTTTTCTCTATATTTTCTAACGATAGAGTGAGGTTTATTTACCTGTGGTTACGTATTGTAAGAGCTAATTAATGTAACTTGTTTTTAGGAAAAATTACTTTGTGTCAAATTTCTTGCGGCGCATTCTTCAGCAAACATGGTCTTTCCGAAAGCGCTGGTAGACTAAAAAAAAAAAAGACGTGTAAAAGAGCATTCGACTGCCTATTTGCTGAATAAAATTTTGAATTTGATACCTGAGGGAGTGACCGCGATCCGGGTGTGCAGCGCCAGCTCGCTGATGTTGATGCCGCGGTGGCGCGACAGCGTGGCGTCCCGCGAGCGCGTGCGCGTGCCGAGCCACGACTGGTCCTTGTACTGAATCTTCTTCATCTCCTGCCCTTGCTGGACCGCTAGCTCGTGCAGTCTGGACGACACAGGTTGACCGTGTGCATTTTGGACACGAATTTGTATACGTACGTAAGCTAAAGATCGTGGTCGTACGAATATGGGCTATCGCGAGTCAAAAATCCGCTAGGATCGCTGGCCATGTCCACCAGGATCACCTATTTTGATCCCCTCCATACAAAATTTGTACTGGGGGATCAAAATCACGGGATCGCTAGTGCCGAATGAGGTCATCTGTCAATTTCCACCAATCATAGGCCAGTAGCTTCTCTCATTGGTGGAGAATGACAGATAGTCCTCAACCGACACTAGTCTACATTTTTTAAAATTTTCTAGATCCATTTTTAGGCGCGAACGTGTTTTAAAATACCAACAAGTTCGGATTGTTTTCGGACGTCGGATCTACGTATACGTAGATATACGTTCAACTAACTCGCACCCAGTATGTGGGCTCTCAAAGCAGGTTGGGATCGGTCGTGCGTGTTCATACGTGACTACGTGTACGCACTAGTAAAATTCGTACGAAAACGCGTCCAGCCTGCGCACGGCCTAAGGGTGTGATCCCATAAAACTGTGGTAAAGCTCACCCGTCGATCACACCCTATAAATGAGCTTGAAGATACAGTAGTTAAGGTGTGAGTGTAGATTTAGGTATCAGGGTATGCTACTCAAGGAATCTCGAAAACGCTAATGAAATCAATTTACTTTTACGGTTTACTTTTTAGGGTGATTACATCTGTCGTTTTATACACTTCATTTCAACTTCCGATATTACACCAAAACGAGGTGAGTAGTGAGTGGTTATTTACACTGCAACACTTCACTTTGTGTCAATATCCTCCTATTTTGTGTAATAGGGTATTAGGCAGGGTCAGTGGAATCCACGTAAAATGCTTACCGACAGTACAACGAGTTGTCATATTTTTTTCATTTTACCGCAGTTTCCCACAGCCCACCGAAGTGAGGACAATAATGAGTCACTACCGCACTTACCTTTGAATCAACTGTCCCCTGGTCTTATCCAGTGGTGTGTCTCCATCCCTATTGGCAAGAGACACCAAGGCGCCCGCGACCACCAAATCTTCAGCAATGGCGCTATAGCCCCAGAAGCAAGCGTAGTGCAGAGGCGAATTGCCGTGGGCATTTGTAAAGTTTACGTCCACTCGGTTTTGGAGCAGCTACCGAAGAAAAAATTATAAAGATGAGACTATGTAAATGTATCAGGCCAGTTAAAAAAAACCCAATGAATTGAGAACCTCCTCCTTTTCTTGAAGTAGGTAAAAAAAAGGGGATGTAACTGGCAAGTAAAATCAGCAAGGTTGCCGATTGACTGCAAATACAGTTTTTTTTTTTTAATCAAATTCTATCACTGCTAGGTCACTCGAAACTGTATTTGAATGGCCTAATACTGAATTTCAGGGTAATATGAAAGTGTTAACAGACAACAAGGATTACGATTACGGTTTAACAAGGATTATGATTCTTTGGTTGCCAATTTAGGATTGTCACAATAGGCAATTCATAATTTATTACACAGCTACCTTAAGTAAATCAAACAAACATAGCAGAATTATGGATACATAATGACTGATATGTAACAATAAACCTAGATTTCAAGTTGTAACAATATTTTAAAAGTCTATAGGTATGTTTGTTACTTACAAGCTGCACAATAGCCCTATGCCCGTGTGCTGCTGCTAAGTGCAATGGAGTATCATCTCCCATGTTGGTGACATTGATGCGGGCTCCGCGACGGATCAGCATCTCAACAATCTTTTGGTGGCCTTCCTTGCAAGCCCAGTGCAATGGACTGAAATCATGGTCGTCTCTGGTGATAAAAAAACATAAAAACTATCAAAGTCTGCACCTTTATTTCCAATTATCCAATTACAGTTACATAGTATTGAGGAACTTGACAAAATTATCAAATTAATATTAAACCTGGGTAACCTAACAACTAGGGAAAAGTAATAAAAAAACTTGGTTTACAAATTAATACATTTCTCATTCTGATTATTACTCATTGCACATGTTTATATCAACATAATTGGGTCATTGTTTAAAAAGTTTAAAACTTATTTTCTTTATAACTTTTTATTAGCCCTCTAAATCCTCTAATATTTACCTACTGTATTGATTAAACTTACTGTTTAGTAAAACTACACTAAAATCCAATATTAAGGACAAGCTCAGTCAAGGATAAATAAATTTGCGATAAAATTCTTCAGAACAGGAAAACCACGAAATTCAATTCAATGTGTAAGACATGTAAGTATCATTCTCTAAATATGCATGACACTACAGGTGAGCAACATACATGAGATCCGCAACGTTTCCTGCCGAAACTAATTAACAACAGTAGTTCTATTTTAACATAATTCTGACACACATTACTAGGCCATGAGTATCATGACATAAACAGAGTGGGCGTGTACTTCCAATGCCATAATCGGAAAACCCGGGTTCCCATATGGTACCATAAAAGCTCTAAAACATGTCTTAAATGTTTAACTTACCCCTGATTCATATCATGTTCGGTATCGTCCAGCCAAACTCTTACTTGCAAGGCATTTCCTTCCCTACACCACTGAAATATGTCTTCCATGATTTCTTACACAAACTACACGGTAGCACGAGCTTAAACAGACGAAGAATATAAGGCACTGTTCCACTTATATGTAAATATAGGTTTCTATGTGTAAAATGTAAATAAAATGAAGAAAAAATAGTATACTATTTTACAAGACGATTCATTCATTAGCGTTTGACTGACAGTGACAATATAATAATCGCAACTCGCAACCACCGAAAATAAAATATAACCCGCCTAAAATTTAACGCGCTTGAAGAGTGACATCACTATCGTCTCTTTGTTATTCATCACACGGTACCAATACTACCGTTTCTTTCATTAAAGTGCCAACGACTTCTCACTTTTGTAGAGTAATATAGGGATACGAGATGAAAATTTTAATGCCTAATTAACGATTTAATGTTACCATTGTAAAGAAGAGTTTTTATATGATTTTATCAAGTCTATACGGAACACCAGTCTTATCCATTGCGGTTACAAAAAGTACCAGTCGGCAGTACAGAGGAGTTTTCTTTAGCTTGATATTAGCCATGTCTATACGAACCTAAAAATTCTTATCAGGCTCCCACACCAGTTCCTATATGCTAGTCCTGCCAATTTGGTGGATTTCGTAAGTTAGTTGTCAAGACAAGTTGGCTGTTTCAACCAGAATAAGGACTAGAGGCAACTAGATGGTTAGAAAAAAATTCGAGAGTAAAGCTTAAATGACTAGACACAGCCGGAGAGCTTGTTAAGGCGTAGTGCAATGCTCAAAACAGTCCTCTTTTATCTTAATCTTTATTTAAAACTTAAAATAATTAAAGCTATATTATTTTTTGGCGAAAGTAATCTTCATTGCATGCGACGGAGTGATCTTGAAGCCTTGAAGCGCTTCTTTCGCGGCAGCGGACTGCATTTCATTAGCAAATTCAACAAACGCGATGTCGTGTCTGTTGGGTACAAGGCGAACTTCTTTGAAGCCAGGGAACCTGAAAATAGATTAGTATTAATTATTGATTGAAAAAAAAAAGTTGGTCACTTGAATACACACGGGCACAAGTAATAACCCACCCTTTTCCCCGATTATTGTGAAAACTAATTTAGTAAATTAATGCTTTAACAAAAATAGGGCACTAACTGGTTGAACAGCATAGAGAGCATCATCTCTGAGGTCTCATCAGGTAGGTTTGTCAAGAACAGGATCTGGTTAGGAGGCTGTTCAATATTGACGTTGTTGAGTAGACTAGGCTGACCAAAGCCAGGAATGACACCCGCACGGACATCCTTGTTCTTCTTTTTCTTGCTATCATCAAGACCCTTGGGCAATTTGGGGCGCTTAGGCCTCTCTTGAAAGGTGCCCTTGATCTTGGCAATCAAATCGCTGTCTGTCTTGCAGTATTGGATTCTCTGGAATACGGAACATGAATTAATGATAAAGAGGATATTGTAATCCATAATTGTTGGAAATACTATTGGTGTCAAGATCTACTGCCAAAATGTTTACCATGCATACTTAGTGATTATTTTAGTTGTTAGATCACAAACAGAATAATAGCAAGTTAGGTGTTATCATACCATTGGCTTATCGTAGAAAGGGAACCCTTGCATACTCCGCAAGGCTACAGTAGCGCTAGAAATTTCCTTAAAAATAACAAAAGCTTGTCCTCTCATCTTTAGAGTCTTCAGTGCCACAATGTCCAAAATTTGGCCAAATTGTGAGAATATAGCGTAAAGTGACTTCTTCAACTCCTCTTTTTTGATTTTCTCATTTAAGTTGTTAATGTAAATTGTGTGGTTTGGTCGAATATCCATTGCTGAAAACAGAAACTTTGAGGTTATGTTTTATATTAACACGTATCTTAGATATTTATGCAACGAATAGTTTTGTTACACCATGTAAATGTACAACAAAATTAACACGTAAGAGTTAAATACTCACTCATCTTGAAGGATTTTTATTCACTCAAGCCGCTTTAACAGACTAGATACAGGATACGCACTCGTATTGTTAGTCGTTTAGTAATGCAGCCCGGTCAAATATCTTCTGATACCTGTTAACTATGAAACAAAAGGAGTCAAACAGCGCCGAAACTAATAATGGCAGTGTACGACAAATATGATCTAAATTATTTCTAGAAATAGAAAGCCGATTCTAATAATCCTAACCAAACCAAGCGGGCGGGGAACGAACGAACGAACGACGCTGACGCGTGAAGCGCAATGTTACCATCGTGAAAAGACCTTTATCCCCTAAGTTTTTGACCTTTTTAAAAGTTTAAATTCAAACTAAAATTATAAAAATTGTAATTTACGTACTTGTTTATATGAACAATTGTAATCAGTGGCCATAAACCATAATTTAAATACTTTATTTACATAATAAAAGCAATTTACAGTGACAATAAATCTAAGCTTAAACTAAATAAACCATAATTAACTGTAAACTTTCCAAATTGTTTTGCTAACATTATGATCGTTAAAACATATTTTTCATAATTTAGAGGTAGTTTTAGCCGCTTGGCAACACTAATGTTGATTCCATAGACTATTTAAATATGTTTTAAAAGTAACAAGAAAAGTTTATGGTCAGTGTTACCAGAGCTTCAAAAATAAATAACCAGACCTAACCGCTCGCAAACCGCAGCCTTGACCCTTCTAATTGTCAGAGCTAGAAGAAAAACAAAATAAATTAAGTGGGAGTCTTTCTTTCTTGCCTGCTTAATTTTGGCGCGCTGTCAATAAATAAAACCTACATATTTACGTGATATATAAACTGTTTTCAATTAGTAAGCTAAGCGATTGATTGACTAATAAAAAGGACGGTAACATAATTTATTTCTGTTTAGAACCGTGCAGTGAATTATTTCACAACCAGTGATTTTACACTCCCCAAGATGCACGGTACAATGGGTTTCGATACTGTTACGCCCGACTTATGGCTTGCAAATGAAAAAAATTGGAAAGAAAGGCTTATAAACCTTCCGCAATGGTCCAAGGTATTATTGAAGAGATCTTTTAGAAAATATAACAACCACTGTAATCCATATTCTGATGTATGTAAATATGACCTTCCTATAACCTTTTTCAGATACCTCTTATTAACTCAAATGCCTCTCATAATCTTCCCGACGGGACCCTGGTGCGATTCCGAGGGATGATACAGGATATGCACAACCCAGAATTCTATTTTGAAAAGTTTGAAGTATATAATTCTGCCACAAATGAGGTTAAGAACAAATCCGGCAAGTATCGGGACACTGCTAACATTTTGGTAAGTTCCTAATAAATACATATTATTGCTCATGCTTTTCTTTTCTGAACTCGTTTCATTGATAAGTGTATTTATTTAAATTAAAATTGAATGTTTTTCTCCAACAGACATCCAATTTGAGGCGTACACTAACTATTGTTATAAACTTATTAATTATTACATTACAGGCAAATGAGAAAATAAACTACACAGAGAACCTACAAAGTGCACAACGGCAGACCATGGTTGTAGTCTCCATTCCAGGCTTAAACAGTTGGGCACAACAACTAGAAGATGCTCAAAACCACCTAGACCTTGCAGAACCAAACTCTTCGAAACGGCTGACATCAGCTACAAAATTGAAGAGAAGTTACGATGAAACAGAAGAAGATGACATGGAGGTGGAGCAGGAAGAGGCAAACAAGGAACAAAAGACTAAAGAACCAGAGAATGGGACTGCCAATGTGGTGTCACGAGAACACCTGCTTAATTTTCCATTGCCTGATGTTGCGAGTAAATCTTGTATAGTTAAGGTGAGTCATAATCATCATCGTCATCAGCCTTAGTTTTTGTCCCACTGCTGGGCACAGGGTCTTTCAGAATGAGATGGCTTGGTCTGTAGTTCCCACATGGACCCAGTGCGGATTGGGAACTTCACACACACCATTGCATTGCTTCGCTGGAGTGTGCAGGTTTTCTCATGATGTTCTCCTTCACCTAAAAGCTCATGATTAACATTACCCTTAAATTTATTACCAGATGATTTTAATCTTAATCTGGAGCAGCATTTCCCATTTGGTGGGTTGTGATCCGGCACCATGCCATGGAAATAAATCATTGACTCCTTGTTTGAAGTAACACTGGGAGGAGATAGGTACTTCGTGTTGTACAATATACCAGGGGCTTAAAAACTTTTTGACAAATACAAATACAAATACAAATCTCGCATCTCCCAGTGGAGTGCTAGTCATGTTCGAGCAAACTTTTTTTTTTTTTTTTATAATCCGCTATTAGTCGAGAGACTTTAATAGGATTTGGTGAGTATAGGCGTAGCGCTTTTAAGGGAAAATGGCCATTGCCCTTTTCTCCTTTTTACAATACATGGCGTCTCTTCAGCCTTATTATGTTGCTCGAAGTGTCCAGCAGCTGGGCGGCCTAAGGGTTGGGGTGCTTAGTTAAGCGAACAACATGAGCTCTTCTATATCGCTCTATTTCGTCAGCAATTGTTGGCATGTTCAAGTACTTGTGGATCTCTTCATTCCTTGTGAACCATGGTGCATTCGCTAAACTTGTACTTGTTTTTTTTTGCCTGCAGGTCTACACAGAAGACGACCAGCTAAAACTAAACGAGATGATCGAGGTGGTAGGCTTCTTGTCTGTAGACCCGACACTCTCCGGCGAATTCCTGCCAGAGAAGGATTCATTCGTTCATCCGCTGATTGAGAATGAAGTGGAGGCGGTCACTCATAACCCACCACCGAGTCTCGTGCCGAGGCTGCATGCTGTGTATGTGAAGAAGCTGGAACACTGTAATCCGTTGGTTGAGGGTGAATTTGACCAGAGTAAGTGGTTTGTTTAACATGTGGCATGACTTAGCACTGATCAGGTTCAGTACCTTTATATTTAAGAAAATCAACAAGGTAAAAAAGCCGTGATAGCCTAGTGGTTTGACCTATGGCATCTCAAGCAGAGGGTCGTGGGTTCAAACCCTGGCTCGCACTTCATGAGTTTTTCAGAATATTTACTGTATGTGCGGAATTACTTATTTTGTGATTTATCATGACCTTTTCGGCGAAGGAAAACATTGTGAGGAAACCTGCACACTCCTGCGAAGCAATTCAATGATGTGTGTGAAGTTCCCAATCCGCACTGGGTCCGCGAGGGAACTATAACCCAAGCCCTCTCATTCTGAGAGGAGGCCTGTGCCCAGCAGTGGGACGTAAAAAAAGGCTGGTGATGATGATGAACAAGGTTTGAATGTGTGTTTCTTTTTAACCGACTTCAAAAAAGGAGAAGGTTCTCAATTCGTCGGAATATTTTTTTTTATTAGAAAAAATGTGACTGATGAAGAAACAATCAATTGTTTAATCCGATCAAATTATTATTTTTATTTTGCTGAAACCTGCTAATTCCTGATAGTACTAAATTGAAAATAAAAATATACTTATTGATCCACCGGAGATTAGGTTAGGGATTTGGCAAGACCCTGGTCTTTGCAGCAAAACGTTTAGTTGACATTATTGGTATAAATGTTGCACCCATTCACGGGACAACAGTGTCCCGGACCTGTGGGAGGCCTGCGCGGAGCCGAAGCCAACTCGTAGAGGCCCTTTTGACAATTTAATGAAGAGTGAGGGACACATCGAGCGGACGCTGTCCCTGACCGCGCCATAGGGACGCACTGGTATAAATTATTTAGCTTAAATATTTATTTCTAAATAAAATGTCTCTAATTCTAAATTCAAGTCTCACAAAGATGATTGTGTCATTTCATTAAACTTCAAATAGAGGAATGAAATCGAAAATTTATATCATAGGCTTTATTAGTTTTCTATTGGTATTTTGACTGATAAGACAAGAGTAGTAATTAGGAACTAGCAAAGTGTTTTATGTAGGCATGTAAATAAGAACAAAAAAAGATAGTAATCACACCATCCCCTGCTTCATCCATTTATAGTTGTTCTTTAGTCAATGAACATACAATTTCAGGCGCGGTGTTAACACAAGCAAAGTCTGCGCGGGAGCACCTGCTGAAGGCTCTCAAGGAGCTACTGCTGGGCGACCAGCTCGCTGCCGAATACCTGATCTGCCATCTCATTGCTTGCGTGTGAGTACCAGTAGTGTATTATATTATTATTATTAGTCATTAACAAATATCTATACAATACACCTTTAGGGAAGTTATGTCTATAGGTTTTAAAGAAAAAAAAAACTGAAATGTTCGAAAATTTGCCGATTCTGAAAATTTGTGATCACGTTCGATAATTATTAGAGATGCGCCGAAAATTCGGTAATTATTCGGTATTCGGCACAATTTTAAATGTTCGTATTCGGCCGGATTATTCGGTTGGATTGCCGAATATTTACAGAACAATTAATAAACTAAATAAAGCAGATGTATAAGTAAAAAAAGCTGTTTAAAAAGTAATAAAACAATATTAATTTACTTAATAAAGTATTTATTAAACAACCAATACAACCAGTATTCCTATTCCTATACCATCCAATATTTCTTCACCACAATCAACCTCTTTCTCTCTTGAATTATAAGTATTATCGGTTTTCTAACGGCTGATAAGGGCATTCAGTTGAACCGAATAGTTCGGCCGAATATTCGGTTCGGTAAGAGCTGGACCGAACAATCGGCCGAATGTTCGTATTCGGTGGAATCTGTATTCGGCGCATCTCTAATAATTATATAGATTTTTTGTGTAGTTTAGTTAAAAAAGAAAACGGAAAAATTTCAAAAATGAGCTCGCGAGGTCAACAGCTGACTAGTATAAACTTTAAAATTGTATCTATGTGTTCCAGGTACCTCCGTCAAGAAACCCTCACCCTCGGGTCGTGCTGCCTCAACATCTCGAACCTGCCCACTCGCCAGTACCCGCACTACGCCAAACAGCTCTACGATATCATACAACAGTTCGTCACTAAGAGCTACTATCTCCCGCTCACTATTGAGAACATGAATACTATGGCTTTCCTGCCCAAGTAAGTAGGGTTTATTCACAGGAAAGACTATTGATTTCTATGGGAACCCATCATGTAACATTTAACATAGATTATCATCATCAGCCTATTTTATGTCCCACTGCTGGGCACAGGCCTCCTCTCAGAATGAGAGGGCTTGGGCTACAGTTCCCACGCGGGTCCAGTGCTGATTAGGAACTTCACACGCAGGAGTGTGCAGGTTTCCTCACGATGTTTACCTTCACCAATGATAAATTACAAATGTGATTTCGCACATAGATTCCGAAAAACTCAAGAGGTGCGAGGTTTGAACCCACGACCCTCTGCTTGAGAGGCCATAGGCCATAGGTCAAGCCACTAGGCTATCACGGTTTAGCATGGATATTTTAGGACAATTGCCGATGAAAGGAAATAGGTACCTCGATTAACAACCAACTTCTTTCGTGGTGTTTAAACAGTTTTTTTTTTAATACGTCAAAGAAGGCAAACGAGCAAGCGAGTAACCTGATGGTCAGTGATAACCACTGCCCATAGACACCCGCAACCCCGGGGGTTTGCAGATGCGTTGCCAACCTAGAGAGCTAAGATGAAATGCCTCTTGTGCCCGTAATTACACCGGCTGTCTTACTCTCCACACCGGCAAGCACTGCTGCTTAGCGGCAGGATTAGCGAGTAACATGGTGGTAGCGATCCGGACGAACCTCGCACAAGGTCCTGCCACCTGCGAAATTTGAACAAGGCATTTTGTAGCGAAATAAAACGGATCACTCGCGTATATAAGTCGAGTTTAGCCCGACATGTTTCGGACTAATTCGTAGTCCTTCCTCCGGGAGCGCACTCCTTAGTTGGTTAGTTGTCTCGCTGCCGCTGGGTCGTGCGCGACTTCCTCCCAGAGGAAGGACTACGAATAAGTCTGAAACATGTCGAGCCAAACTCTACTTATATACGTGAGTGATCCGTTTTATTTCACTGTGATTGAGTCGCACGGTAATTTCATGTTAAAAAAGGCATTTTTTTTTTAAATTTTGTGATCGATGCTGTGCCATTGTTTAATTAACACTTTTACCTTACAGTTTTAACCCTGGGGTGTTATAAGTTTGACATGTGTATCTGTGTATCTGTGTATCTCTCTGTGGCATCATAGCGCCCAAGCGGATCTACCGATTTCGATGCGGTTTTCTTTAATCGAAAGCTAGTGTAATCGAAATGGTTCTTAGCCAAGTTTCATTAAAACAGGTTGACCCGTTTTTGAAATATTGAACTTTGAAATGACAATGTCGGGGGTTTTTCAACTTTTCTAAGTTGGTTAGGTTATTTTTGTATGTCACCCTCTCACCCTGACACAGTTTATGCGCGCGGAGACGAAAGGGCCGGCTGAAAACCAGCGCTGAGGCCCGCGGCTCGCTGTGTGGCCTCGGCTTATGCTGAGACGGTTCCTTTTGCCACAAGCAAAGATAACTATAATTTTTAAATTCGTCTCGTATATTGTGCACTGTATTGTTTTCGTTTTTTTTGTGGCAATAAACATTTTTTTTTATTCCTTCCTCCTTCCAGAAAAGACTATGAATGCAACCGTCTCACCAGCGGTGTCCTGCAACTGAGCAGACACACCCATCTACTGCTAGACGAAACAAAAATGGAACAAGGACACTTAGACGCGACCGGAGTGGGCAATATCACTGCTCTAGGCAACCTCATTAAGACACAGAAAGTGGAATACGACTTCAAGTATTATAAGATGGATTTCGAGTCCGATGTTGGGGTTTTGATCCTGAGCGAAGGGAAGTCTTTGCTGCCGGTATGTTGTTAGATACGTTTTTTTTTTATCAAATGTAATGGACCAATGTCAGCCTCATGATGAAGTTAAAAATATTTTTAGTGTTGTTCAAAATTCTATTTCCTGTTAACCCAACCACAAACTTGACAGAAGTGAAAGTTTCCTTAGAATTGTTAGATGTTTAAGTTAGTCATAGTCCTGGTTGGAGACTGAAAACCAGCGGGCTCGCTGAGTCTCATTCCCTGTTTGCCTCATACCTACTGTACCTTTTGTTATAATATCTTTCTGTGAATCTGTGTGTTGGTAAATAAAAATGTCTTTTATTTATTTATATATTTAAGTGTCAAATGAATCTCACGACACTAATGCCATCTAGCGATATTTAGTTCGTTATAAAACCCTTACTGAAACCAACAGATCTTTTAATTTACGTTCAGTAATAACTTTAAATTCCTTTTTAAAACAGTTGCTCAAAAAGTGGTAGTACTTTTTTGGCTGAGTATCGTGCGGAAAATTGGATTTTTAGCATTAGGGTTTTTTACTTTTTCAAGGAGCCGGTGGAAGAAGCTCACCGCGTGTCACGGCTCGGGCCTAGACACCCCAGGACTCGTGCGAAATGACACTTTACCTTGTACCAAACGACTTTTGTAAATACATTTTGCGATTAAATGTCAATGAAACCAAAGGCATGCGGTGGGCTTCCTCCACCGGCGCCTTGGAAAAGTAAAAAGCACTAGTGCGAAAAATCGAATTTTCCGCATGTCACGTACTTACGTAACGTAGTCATGAAAGGTACCACTTTTTGAGCAACTGTATTAAAAAGTACTATTTTTAATTAATAATATAAATAATAATAAATAATAAATATCATGGGACAATTGACACCAATTGACCTAGTCCCAAACTAGGCAAAGCCTGTACTATGGGTACTAGACAATGGATAAACATACTTATATAGATAAATACATACTTATACACATATTAAACATCCAAGACCCGATAACAAACATTTGTATTCAGCATACAAACATCTGCCCTGACCGTTGATCGAACCCGGGACCTCAAGCTTCATAGTCAGGGTCTGTAACCACTAGGCTATTCGGTCGTCGTTCGAATTCATTTGTAAATGTACACAGTCATTTGTCTAGCGATAATAAAAGTGAAATAATTTGGTGACTAATGTCAAGATCACTTTCAGTATTTCCTAGTTGTCATGTTACAGAGTGACTACCACGTCCCGCTGCGACCAGAGGAGTCTTCCCTGGAGATATTCGACGCCATTGTCGAAGCCGCCACTTATTACTTGAAGGAAGACATCATGAACCTCATACGGACGTATCTGACCAATCTCAAACTTGTCAAGTACACTATCGCTGACGATTTGAAGGTAATACCATTGACATTTTATTGTTTTTTTTTGTGAGATGTTGGGAAAAGTAAGGGCTGTGGCGAGTCAAAAATCCGCTAGGATCGCTAGTGCCTATCTGTCATTCTCCACCAATGGGAGACAAGCTACTGGCCTATCATCTTCATCATCATCATGTCAGCCAAAAGACGTCCACTGCTGGACATAGGCCTCCCCCAAGGCTCTCCACTCTGACCGGGTTTGTGCTTTCCGCATCCACCGCGTTCCCGCGATCTTTACTAGGTCGTCGGTCCATCTTGTTGGAGGCCTACCGACAGCTCGTCTCCCGATTCGTGGACGCCATTCGAGGACCTTCTGACCCCATCGGCCATCAGTTCTGCGAGCAATGTGCCCTGCCCACTGCCACTTAAGTTTCGCAATTCTTCGGGCTATGTCAGTAACCTTAGTTCTACTGCGGATATCATCATTTCTGATTTTGTCCCGCTGAGAAACCCCGACATGATTGGTGGCATGACTGGCATATGATTGGTGGAAATTGACAGATAGGCCTCACTCGACATTAGCGATCCTAGCGGATTTTTGACTCGCGACAGCGATAGCCCTTATTCAATACAAACTTCATATTAAATACTATCGTTTTGGTATATCTGATATGACCAACTAGACACTATCCCCTTTCTCTTCGAAGTATTATCTATGTATACTGTTAAAGAAATAAAAGCACTAATCAATATTAATTACAAATGTAATTACAAATTCAATATTGAACACAGCCATTTCTAAGAACGCCGGGCGCAAGAGAGGCCCGCCGGGGTATCTATATCTGACCACAGACTACGACAGTAGCGGGTACAGGGAATGTTCCATGAAGCCCATTAACAATACCTACATATAAGTACCGTGACTGACTGACAGACAACGCACAGCCTAAACCACTATACCTAGAGACTTGAAATTTGGTAAACACATATCTTGAGTGCCCTAGAGTTGCACTAAGAAGGGATTTTTCGAAATTCCCACGGGATAGGAAACTAGCCCATTTTGAAATATTTCACGTGGGCAAAGCCGCGGGGCATAAGCTAGTGTCTCTATAAATCATCCTCAATGTTTGTTACAGTTTGTAGAAGATGACTTCATAGAGATGAGACAGAATTCAACCACTGAGAAACCAGTAACTGCAGAAGATTTGCATAGATTGCTGGTTTTGGCACGGCTTGTCAGTCTGTCACGAGGGTACGACACCCTAAACAAGGAGTGCTGGGAAATCACCAAGAAAATGGAGGCGAAAGTCCATGATCGATTGAAAAACAGAGTGGCTCCTACTTTATGAAAAGTTTGGAAGTGAATTGTTTAAGTGTTGCTAGCGTAGAGCATTTTATGTTCTCTGCATTTTTTTGAACAAGTTTTTTTTTTATTGTTGGCTTTTTATTTAGTGAGTTTTCAATAACTGAATCTTAATGTAGGAGATTTTGTAGCACAGATCAAATAGATATATGTTGTCTTTCCTGGATATCATAATATCGCGATGAGGACTCGCGAGGTCGTGCTCTTAAACGGTTGAACCGATTTTGAATGCGTTTTCTTTTTATTATCCAGCGACGTTTCTTAGACATGTTCCATCAAAATCGGTCCAGCCGTTTTTGAGATATTACATTTTGAAATGAAAAGGTCTTAGAGGTTTTGTCAAGTTCAAATTAAAAACTGGGCAAGAGCATGTTAGGCCATGCCTAGTGCAGGGTTCCTTAACCGTTACTACACAGAAATGCAATACCAATGAAAAGAGCGTATCTTCATGGCACTTACGTCCTTTTGTTGAGAAGCACAGTTTTCCGGCAATAACTCGAAAATGTTTTAGTACTCTACTTGGTATTCTTTTTAAAACGGGACGGATTAGGACAGGCACTCGACTCTACTCGACTTCGATCTGGCAACCCTGCCGTGTACGTCAGTGTCAGAGTTGTCTTGTCACAGTGACGTGTAATATTTTACGAGTGATTATTGATTAGATTTAGACCAATGACCCGTAAATTAAATTAAAACTGGAATAAAAATAGTGTCATACAACAATGTCTGGTAAAAGTAAATCCGACGGTGCCAACAAAGGGAAAGGGAGTGAATCTATATGGAAAAAGGCGTTCGTGGCGAATGCGGAATGGCCCGATAAGGTTAGTTTTTTGGTCACGGGACTTATCGTAATTGTGGCAAAAACTTTGGCAGTGCTGAATACATTTTTGCGTTAAATGTTTTAGGAGGAGTTTCTTGACGTGATTTATTGGATGCGCCAGGCGATAGGCATTGTTCTGGGGCTTTGCTGGGGGCTTCTTCCCCTAAAAGGATTCTTGGGTTTGCTACTGTAAGTAACACATTGAATCACTTTATAAATGCACATGGAATTGTTGAAGTATTTCTATAGACTGTATTATACTGGCGTATGGGCAGGCCCTTCGGTACTTTGTCTTTATTGCCAATTTTGTGGCAGTAATTAGTGCCAGCAATAGGTATGAGCCGCGCGCAAGTCGCTCGACTCGCTCCTCCGTTCTGTGTTCAAAATGTAACTGATTTTTATTTCAATGAGTATTTCACATCAGAAATTGTTTGACACAAGCGGCGCAAGCCACAATGTTAAAGTCTGCGAGCGATTAAAACATTAATATTTCCTGTCAAGACAGTTCATGAGCTTTATAGAAATCTGATAACTAGATATCAAATTGAAAATATCTCTTATATAGCAGTTAACATTTGATGTTGTTAGAATTGCATGATTTCCCCTGAAAAGAATAAGCTACCCTAAAATATTTATATGTAAGTTCTTGATTTAAGTTTTGTAGCATGATGAATATAGACATGATTTTATTTCAGGTTTGTAGCAGTGAATGCAGCAGTCATATACTTTTATGTTAACAATTTCCAAAGCATCGATGAGGAGGAATATGGCGGCATGTGGGAGATCACGAAGGAAGGCTTTATGACGTCTTTTGCTGGGTTTTTGGTAAGTTTGTTTTTAAAGGTGAGCCCAGTTTGGCATAGACCTGCTCTGCTTTCTTCCTTTTGTTCCTGAGCTGGGCAGAAACTAATCCATTAAGTAGATACTTTATCACCTAGTGGTGATGGTAGAGTCGAGTTCTCCAATATCTGTACAGCCAATGGTTCTGAAATATCTAAACACGGTCCTTATGTAACAGGCAATAAGGTCTGTGTATAGATATTTTTGAACTGTTGACTGTATAGATATTGGAGAACTTGACTGTACATGAAAACACTTATTAACCCAGTATAACCTTTCCTTAATTATTCTGACCTTGTCTTCTCAACACATGTAATGAAATTGCTTATCACATCATATTAGATTACCCATCTTACCCACCCATCTTATCTTTTGTCTGTCTAAGAATACCTCAGTTAGTCATAAAATAACTGTTCTGTTAGAAATTTTCACACTCTTGACAATATTTATGTAAATATTTTGCATATTGTAGCTAATTAAAATCATTGCTATTCATTTTCAGGTCACATGGATAATTGTGTTCACTGGTTTACACGGGAGCAGTTTATGAGAATCATAGACTAGGAGTGCCACAGACTAAACAGACTTTTGTAGTCCATGTACAAATGTGTTTGAGGGGCTTGGGAGGACAATATGTGAATGTATATTGAATTGTAGTTTTTAAATGAGTTACTGATCTGGCAAAAATTATGACCTCACACTATACTTTTTACTAACTGGTAAGCTAGCGTACAAGGAGCAAAAACTTTCACTAGTTTGCCAGGTCCAATGCAATACAGAAAATTTCAAAATAAACTATTATTTATAGTTTTTTTTTTCATTCTAAATTTTGTACAGCACTCAACACTGCTAGATTAATTGGTTTTATTTTTAAATGTTTGACTATGCTCCAATCAGGTAAATTCAACATATTTTTAATGAAAAAGAAAGAATACTGACTAAGTACACTGCAATGTTGCCAGGTTAGTGACTAAATAAGCTTTTGAAATGTATTTGATGGTTGCGTTTATGGGATTGAAACAGGTTTTTGTTGAGCAGAGTGTTAAATTGAATAATATTGTATCCTGCATAGATTAAGGTTAAGTCACAGGATTTGTATAATGGTCTATGAAACTGAAATCTATACTGTAGAAACTGAAGTTCTCGCTGACATTATAGGAAGTACAGATTTAAAATGTCATTGAGAAAAAAAAAACAATCCATGTAGTGGAATTAGGGTGCCTACATTGTTTATGTACAGTGCTGGAAATGTCCGATGTCCGAACAAATCTACTGTCAACTATGAGTCCTGTGTTTTACGCTGAATTTTTCGGTACTCCGTTTTTGTTGCCAATTCCGTGGTACTACAAGTTGGCAACAACGTTCCTATTTCAAGATGTCCCAAGGGCATATCCTGATGTTTATATTAATGGATAGAAGTGGTAGATCGAGCATTGCAATGTAACGCAATTTACCCAATTTTTCTTACTAAATTCGGGGTAAGTGAAGTTTTTGTCACTAGTTTGAATGTCTGAATTAAGTACTATGGGAAAAAGCCAGCGCCTCTAGCAGCGCATATAGGCCACAAAACAACCTCGTTGACAAGATAAGTTTAATATAGGTTTCTGTGGTTCCCCGTGATGCAGGCATAGCCACATTTTAGTATATTTACTAATACCCAAGCAAGCCTTGTTAAAAAAAAGTAAAAAAAACGTTTGGGACTTTTGTTGACTAAATTCAGGGTATTTTTGGGCAACTTCGGCATATTTTGGGACTATAGCCATAAACAAAGAATTGACGCATGTACATATCCGTTGTTCGTTCCCAGCGATTCTGTAAGACGATATGGAATTTTATTTAAGTGAAATAATAATTGTTAAGTTTTACCTGAGCTATTCAAGTCCCAACTGTTATATCACGGATCAAACACTTTTAAATATAAGTATATCATATATTATTACATCAATATTACGCTTTTAAATGGTTTTGGTAGGTATACTTGCAAATGGCTTCATAAAATATTAACGTTTTACATAACAATAAAACGGTTATTATGTGCCGAGAGAAAGCACAGCGTCGCATTATGAAGAAGCTATGTGTTAACTCACCTGTTGTCAGATATTTTCATTCGATTTCTGAACGTTTTTCGAGTTCCCGAACGAAACCATCTGTCAAATGTCACCAGAAAGCGCGGAACGCGCCCTAACCTGTCAATGCGGACTTCACCAGGAAGAACCTTCCTGCGACGCTGTGCTTTCTCTCGGCACATAATAACCGTTTTATTGTTATGTAAAACGTTAATATTATGTGCCTTTGGAAAGCACAGCGTCGCATTATGAAGACGTGTTTGTTATCTGCTGGTGACAACTGCACACGCAATGATGATTACTTTATTGGAATGAACACAAACTGATCAGAGAGGATAAACCTTTAATAATATATTGAACATACAAAATAGGCAAACTTAAAGCACGAGCCTATTTCTCATAGGAACTAAAATTACTACTCCTGTAATAGTTAAAAAGAAACTAATTATAAGTCTTATTTCTTATAGAAATTAATTTACCTGAGATCAAATCAAATCTATTTGATTTTCAATTGCTCATGATAGTACAAACTAAAAACAATTACAATTGCTTTGCATGATAGTACAATCAAACTAAATGCTTACAAAGTTTTCAAATAGGTTAGTCTTAAAAGTATCGCGTTCCTGTGCCATTGAAATCTCTCGGCAGTAGTGTTTGGTAAAAGTGTTGTGGCTCTGCCAGTTACCTCTTTGTAGGATCTCTTCTATAGGGCGCTCCTCCAGCCAACCCAAGGAGGCAACTGCTGAGCGGCAGCTGCCTGGTGGTGCATCTATGCCCGCGTCTCGAAGTAGTGAACGCACCCATCCTCCTATTAATGCCCGAGATGCAGGTCTGACTGTACCTCGAATGCTAATAAATAAACTACTGATGTTTTCACCTCTCCTTCTCTCCTGACTCTTTTCCACATACCGACGGGTCCATGTCACTGGGCATATGCCCTCAGAAATGTGGCGGAAATTCCCATCCTGACTGCCGTCTTGGGCCCCTGTCAGTCTTAGAACCAAATGAAGGCCAGATCTGAATAGTCTCTCCGAGGTCTCGATATTGGGTCTCTGATATCTTTAGTAGTGTCAGATCATGTATCCTGCGACCTGAAGCTAAAAGCAGTATGATAGCTGCTCTTTGTGAGGTTTCAAATAAGGTGTCCTCCACTGGAGTGTTACTGAGCCAATCTAACACTCGTCTGCAGTCCCAAATTGGAGGTTTATGCGGTATTGGCCTTGAATTTTGAATAGCCTTCAAAGTAGTTTTGAGTAAAAAACTAGAGAAGACCTCCGTTGCTTGTCCACAATATGTGGAGATTGCTGATTTTTGTAGTAACATGGAATTGTAAGAGAGACCTTCCTCAGTGTAGGTTTTAGCTAAAAACCGAGCTACTTCCTCTGCTTTTGGTGCTCTACAGTCAACCTTATTTTCGGTGCACCATCTTTTCCATCGTCTAATGGCAGGTATATATGAATTTATGGTTGATTTTCTCCAACCCCTCTTAAGCAAATTCTTTTCTTCCTCTGTCCATGTTGCTATCCTCTGGCCCCACCCCCAACTCTCCAAATCTGAAGTGCTAGCTTCTCTACCATTGGTGGAGTTCGGCCTGTTGTCAAATCTATCAATACCTCCTGTAATCTCTGTATCTTGAGAGGGTCCCCTGTCGCCCGTGACTGCAGGTCTGCCCTCCAGAATGGTTGAGTCCAATTTGGCGTTACTAACAAGTAAGTGCCCCGAGCACTGTTTAAGTGCATCAACACTCGTGGTATCAAATTTGGAGACGGAAAAAGCCATGCTAGGTTGTAATCCCAGTTCTGACTGAATGCGTCAATAAAGCTTGCTCCACGATCTGCTGGGTCTATGCTGGCGTATCTTGCGACAACTGCCGATCTTTTTGACGCGAATAGGTCGATATTGGGCTTCCCCCACATGCTGAACACCTTCGAGGTGGCTGCTGGAAGCAGGTGCCATTCTGGTAGCGACTGTCTTCGGGACAGGCGGTCTGCTATTGTGTTGTACCTGCCTGGCAGGTACTGCGCCGATAACGTTATGTTCCATCGATCTATCATTGCCAGAAGTTGAAAAGTGAGGTTTAGTAAACCTATCGACCTTGTTCCTCCCTCCTTTCGAATATAGGCAATCAGTGTCCGGTTGTCGGTCTGCAAAAGGACATGCGAGTTCTTCAAGGACCGACCCTGAGCCTTTATTGCTGACAGTACTGCAAACATCTCCTGCTTGTTGCTGTGCCAGAGCTTTTGGCGATTGTTCCAAGTCCCTGCAAGTGTCAACTTGTCTAGATGCGCGCCCCAACCGATTCTGGACGCGTCCGTAGAGAGGAAGTGCTGGACCGGGGGTAGGTGCATAGGTACTGTTGCCTGGTGGATGGCTCCGAGCCACCATTGTATCGCCTTGAGCGCCTGGCCAGGGATGTCTCGCATGTTGTAGGTGTCCTTCCTGAAGGTGCGAGAAAATATTTGTAAGTGACGGCAATGAAGTCGTCCTCTTGGGACCACAAAGCAAGCAAAGTTTAGGAGCCCCAGAAGGCGTTGCAACTCTCGGAGTTTGCAGGCTCTCCGAGACCCTAGCTTCTGGAGTTGCTGCACTATTGTTTCTTCCTTTTGTCTTGTTAGCCCCATCTGATTGTATCTCGTCTCCCAAAGAATTCCTAGGTACTCTACTGATTGAGTGGGCGTCAGTATTGACTTGTCTAGGTTGACCTTCCAGCCTAAAGATCCAAGGAGCTCCACAGCCTCCGCGGCCTGGATGGACAATGCTGTCCTGTCCTGATGAGCCAAGAGGAAGTCGTCCAGATAGACTAGCACGCGGCAACCTCTCTTGCGTAAAGTCTCCGCGACCCAGCAAGTTATTCCCGCAAAGAGGCGAGGAGCCGAAGAGAGGCCAAAAGGGAGGGCAGTCATCTGAAGTACCTCTCCTAGATAGCTGACACATAAGAAACGTTGGTGTGACTGAGCTATTGGAACATGTAGATATGCCTGGGAAATATCCAACTTCACCAGCCAGTCCGCTGGCTGAAGGAAGTCTGGTACTGAGGCATGGGAGATTAGATGAAAGGACTTTGTTATGACATACCTGTTCAAACCTCTGAGGTCGAAAATGGGTCTTACACCCCCCTCGCTCTTTTTTACCAGGAACATCTTTGACATGAAACATGGATTCTGTCCAGTAAGAGTTTTCAATACACCCGATTGCTTTAACTTCTCTATCTCTTCTGACATTTGTTTGGATGGGTAGGTTGCAAATCGGTTTATTATAGCAGGTGTTGGAAAAACCAGTGGAGGCCTTTGAATAAAGGGGATATGGGATGCTGTTATTGCTTTGATGACAAATTTGTTGGCTCCAAGCTGCCTCCATCTCTCTTGAAACCCAGCCAGACATCCCCCTCTGAAATTCATATAGTCATTTTTCTTTAGTTGAGTGGTTGTGTTGTTTGCCACGAAAGTTAGGTCTCTTTCCTTTTCAAAGAGGGTTTCTTTTGTATGGCCAGCCTGTTCAGCCATGCGGCAGGCCCGCCCAGCGACTGAACCAGTTGGGAAAGGTTCAGTCTGTCAAATAAATATTCTTCAGTAGGCGGAATACTCCTCATTGCTCTCTGAATATTTTGATCGTGTATTTCTTGTAACAGCCTTTCTCGTCTGGTGTCGATACATTCTGAACGCTTTCCACAAATTACCTTTAAGCTGTCTTCTACACATTTTTCATATATTGAACCACTGCCAAATCTTTCAGTTAGCCTCTTGAATAGAATGTCTGGGTTAAGCTCCTGTGGGCATTTAAAAGCCCAATCAATGACCTCTTGTAGGCCTGTGCGAACCAGCTCTCTTTGTTCTAAAATTGCATTAGATAAACCTGCCATAACCTTCTCTGTTCCCAAAAGGTAATCCTTTTCCTTAGTAAAACGAATAAGCTCTTCGTTTACCCTCAAGTCTGTGAACGCTGGCGTAGCCGCGAAATTTTGTAACGCCTTAGCGTATCGCACGTCCTTCCAGGAGGTTAGGCCGAAATGCTGGAGAGCCTTAATTGCAGCTACTCTCTCCGGTATTGCCTCTTTAACTATCTTGTTTTTATCCACGTCACTCTCTAGTGTTCCGAAAACTAGCTCTTTAGAGATACCCGTTGGGACCTAAAGGAATTCCGAAGTGGAAACGTCCCCTTGTAGTGGAGGTGGTGACGACGGCGGCGGCGGTGGCGGCGGAGGCGGCGGCGGCGGCGGCGGCGGCGGTGGCGGTGGTACCGCAGGCCATAACGAGCCGCCAATGTGCTGCAGACACTGGGTCAGATAGCCGACCTGACCCATGAGGGCATCTACACGTGGGTCGCCGATGCTCCGTCTTCCCCGAAAGGGCGGGTATTCAGATTCCGATTCCGAGTCAGATGCCAAATCAGCCTCCGAGGCCGTCTTTTTGCCATTTTCGCGCTCGTCCTCACTCATTTTTCTCAATCTTTTTTAAATTTTAATCTTCCAAGTCTTTAATGGCGGCGAGTTACACACGCAATGACAGGTTAGGGCGCGTTCCGCGCTTTCTGGTGACATTTGACAGATGGTTTCGTTCGGGAACTCGAAAAACGTTCAGAAATCGAATGAAAATATCTGACAACAGGTGAGTTAACACATAGCTTCTTCATAATGCGACGCTGTGCTTTCCAAAGGCACATAATCAGCATTAGGAAGAAGGTTGCAGATTATAAGTACAGATTTTTATCCTATTTTGTATTGTTAGAAAAGTTTGGGATTGAGTAGCTGCTTCCTTATGTATAAATGCTTATCGTGGGTATAAAAGCAACTGTCCCTTTCACACACGATATTTGAGAAAGAGACCAAGTTTTACTCCGTCCACGATAAGCAAATGCCTGGGAAGCCTCTGGTGTTAAATAATTTGCGCATTCATTGGACTGTTTTTATGAATGTGAACTGTGACTCGATGCAATAATGTATGTTTTACCTTGTTTGTAATTATTTTGTTGCGCTTGTCTGTAAGTCAGTTTCCAATACCTTTTTAAGAACAAAGATGGTTGATTTAATAAAGTTTTTATAACTATCATTGTCTTTTTATATCAGCACAGCCCCTGGCCCCCGTGCGCACCGTACGCCCATAGAAGTAGGACTGAGTCGGCCAGTTGTGTACCAAGTATCCATAGACAGACTGCAGTTTAAAGGCCTCCCTATACAGGGTGGAACGTAACGACGGACCTTTATGAAAATGGCGTATTTTATGAGTGATGTTCAATCACTTTATAATAGTAAATTGAAACAAAAGAGAAACTTTTAAAATTAATACTGTTTTACTGTATGGTTACTCATAACTATAATCACTAACTCTAGTTGACGTTGATTACGGCAATTCACCACAACATGTGTTAGGGTCGAACTGATTCGTTTATTACCTCTGACTTGAAAACGGATGAGAATATAAACATAGTTTCTAAGAGAAAAATGTGCAAAAAAGGCTACAGAATCTTATATTTTCCCTCGTTTATACTTAAAGTGAATTCACTGAAATAAATACACAGAAATCCAGAAAAATATGACTAACATCGGGAATCGAACCCGGATCCTTGACATTCTGTGTCACGAGCAAAAAAGACACTTCATATTCAGATCGAGACTTACGCTATTCATAAACCTATTTTAACTAAAATGCTGTTAAGCTTCGTTTGTCCTTTTTTGTCAGTGACATTTCCGTTAGTAAGAAGAAGACAACCCATTTTAACTAATGGAGGCTTGAGAACGTTTATGAATGACTAGCTTATGCCCCGCGGCTTTGCTACCGTGAAATATTTCAAAATGGGCTAGTTCTCTATAACGTGGGAATTTCGACAAATCCCTTAGTGCACCTCTAGGACACTCAAGGTACATGTTTGCCAATTTTCAAGTCTAAGTCCAGTGGTTTAGGCTATGCGTTGTCTGTCAGTCAGTCACGGTACTGTTATATAAGTATAGAAGATGGCATTAGTCTAGAGGACTAAAATTCGAAATAATACCACATTTCAAATCAAACATTTAATCCCTCCACGTGACCAAAACGTCGTCCGTCCTGAACCTCTGTGTAATAGTCGCGTCGTTAAACTCCATGGTGGCGCCGGCTTGGTGCGCCAAAGCTCCTGCGTACGCGATCATTACGCCGTTGTCGATGCAGAACCGTTCGTCTGTCGCGAACACTCTAGCGCTGCGCTCGGCGCACATAATACCCATCATATCCTGAAGACGCTCGTTGCAGCCGACGCCGCCGACTATTAAAACCTGAAAACGAAAATTCGTTATTCAAAAGAAAACCGGCCAAGTGCGAGTCGGACTCGCGCACGAGGGTTCCGTTTAAAGATATTCCCGCTTTCCGTTAGTGTTTTAAAATGTCCAGTGTGAGCTGAGCCCTGCTCCTAAGCAAAATGTACGCAGTGTGGGGTCGTTTTATATTGGCCTGACATATACAGGCAGACATAAAATTTAATATTTTGAGATTTTTCTGAGTGGTTTTGCTATAAGAGCTACCTTCATACCGAATTTCAACGATTTTACGACAACTGGAAGTACCCTCTTTAGGTTTTCACAGTACGGCAATTTGTATGGAAACGATTTTTTAATGACTGTATCTTTGATTGCGTTGACCTAGAAGTTTGGTTTTTTCACAGCTTCAAGGGACTGCAGGCTTGAATATTTGAATTTAATTTCAGCCTGCTACCTCCACGCATTTTGGAGAAAAAGGGTCTTGACAGACAGACAAACAGACGGACAACAAAGTGATCCTACAAGGGTTCAGTTTTTCCCTTTTATGGTGGCTTTTTAGGGTTTTGTTTTTTTTTTTTTTGTTTTTTGGTATGGAACTCTAAAAATTACAGAAAAGTTACAACTAAGGGTCCCGAGCTAGGATGCCCTGTGTTACAGGACACTGCAATATGGATAGCTGTTAATCACTACAAGTCGTACAGAGAATAAGTAACAGCACGCATAGTAGCAAAAGTTGCTAAGCAACCGACCCGTTCACAATGAACTAAGCATGGTTCCAGGGCCGGCCTTAATCATCTTGGCGCACCGGGCGAGTCATGCATTTGGCGCCCTTTTGTAGACAGTGGTGACGTTATGCCGGCGCGCGCGGCGCCCTGTAGACCCCGGCGCCCCGGGCGGTCGCCCAGGTCGCCCCCCCTTAAGGCCAGCCCTGCATGGTTCTATTGTTATAGACATACGAGCTCGTGCTGATCGTTTTGACCGCTTTGGTTGCTTAGCTAGTTCTGCAGCTGATTGTACAATTGTACTGTTTTATAGGTATAAATGATAGTCACCTCATCAGAGCCACAATGCGCCATCGCGCGCTCCGTAATCTCCACCAGCATGGCGAACACAGTCTCCTGCAGGGAGAAGCACAGGTCCTCAGGAGTGTACTCCTTCAGTAGATCCTCTATCTTGTCCTCCATGTGCGAGAGGATACCGGAGAAACTGACATCCATACCTGTGAATGTTATGATACTTAATTGAATCTTGGCAGAGGTCCATATTCATGAACTAAAAGCAATTAATTTGCTCACCCGCGCCACAAGTGAAAAAAAATAGGTACGTCTTTGCGACGAATTTTAGTTTCTATGCAACACCTCCACCTCCACTGCTGCACAAATCAACACATGCCACATAGACCCAACTATCACCACCACCTTACACTATAAGCTGATGTCATGCTGATGTTGGTTGTTTTTGAGAATGGCCTTGTAGAGAGCGCCGAAACACGTCAGCGTGTAGTGTAATGTAGTTGTGGTGGTGATAGTTGGGTTTGTGTGGCATTTGTTGATTCGTGTAGCAGTGGAGGTGGAGGTGATGCATGGAAACATATATTTGTCGCATAGATGTAGACATAGCATAGTTGCTGCATTACGCGTATGGTTGTGTTTGGATTCATAAATAAAGTTCAGAAAATAGTTTCAGAAGTCTTTTTGATAGCTGTGTTCAAGGAAACAAAATTTGACATCCAAGCAAAGAACATAATTAATTAATTTGATTTGAGTGAAATTAAATTACCTTTAACACTGTAAGGCAAATGAGCATATTTCTTTCCTTTCTTGGCAGCTTGTTCAATGTTGTAACCAGGGCTAGGAGCATTAGAGAGCTTCAATACCCTTGCAAACCTACAAATGTAGAAAATAGTTTAAAGTGATGTTAATGACCGCACTAGGCGACGGAGGGGAAGGTGAGCCGGGACGAGCGGCGCGGGGGGCAGAACCTAATGGGTTGTCGTACAAGACGCACGCGCGCACCTTTCCCCAAATTTCTACAAACAGTAATTTTAATAGGAATCTGCATGTTATTTTGTTCTATCCTGAACAAGTTATATTATAAAGCAAACTTTGATATCTTATGCCAATTATAAGTGATAAACTTCAAGAAGTTCCCATGTTCAACCAGTTAAAACCCAATATTGATTTTGCTGAATACAGAATATTCTGCCTCACTATAAGCTGAAGAACCAAATATTCTCTAAATTGAGTCAAAACTACAACGAACATTTTTGTTGATTGTTACATAAAATCATAGGTAGCTCTTATTAAAAAACATTGGTTGCATTACAACAAGAGACCATTTTATAGAAATTTACTCACTTGCGTTTTATTTCATAATTTTTTTAGTACTCAATATTCTGCCAAATATTGGATTCAATACGAAATAGCAGCTACCTGTTTGGGGCATTTCTAATGAACACCAATTTGTTTTCCTAGAAAATGAATTGCTTACCTATCTAAGCAGTTGCCAACAGCAATATCAATGGTTTCTCCAAATATCCTGTAGCGCTGGCGAGAGTAAGCAATGACCTGTGTGTTGCCTCCACTGACATATAGCACGGTTGGGTTATTAGCTTTAGTTATTAGTCTGCCCATTTCTATGTCTGAGCATATATGATGTAAGGGTGTGGTTGAAAAAAATGTTAATAGGATAAATAGTATTATTTAATAGTTCTGCAGCTCACTGAGGCAATAGTGCCTCAGTGAGCTGCAGAACTATTAGGTTATAAAAAAAATCCGTATACTTAATTGCTGAACCTATATTTCACTGTCACCAGAGCCTTCGCCATCGCAGAAGAGTAGCTTGCCTTTCGGTATTTTACAGGCTACATTTCGGTGAGTGTGCTTCGGAACTTCACGACCTTATTCCACCAGTTCCTTTCTTTCACAGGTCGACCAGGAGTAGGCGCGGTCTCCACCCTTATGTTGTCAGCATTCTCAAAATCCGCACACAGTGTTTTCGCTCTTACTTCATCATCCATACGGCTAAGGAGTGGAATTCCCTACCTGCATCTGTGTTCCCTGAACACTATAATCTGGCCGTTTTCAAGTCTAGGGTGAATGGGCATTTGCTAGGCAAGCGTGCGCCATCGTAGACCACATCTTTGCTTACCATCAGGCGTGATTGTGGTCAAACGCAAACCCATAGTGTATAAAAAAACCTGCTCAAAAATTTTTACGAGAAACAGTTGAGAAATATGACCTGTATTGGAGAACAGCCAGACAGACATATGAAAGGATTTTTGCCCAAACTGAAAGGGAGATGCTTCACTTGTGCTTCATACTTGCTTCATCAACTATTAAATACTGGTAAGGTATTTAATAGTTGATGAAGCAATATGTTTCTTAAATTAAAAAACAGTACATTTACCACAAGCAAGTTTTTTTGAGCATTTTTCCGTTACATTATCTCGAACTGTTGAAGCAAATTGAGAACCTCTTCATTATGAAGTCAGCTGGCAAAAGGATACGTCCGATGCAGTGGTTGACCCCCAAAATGGGCTTGTTCCACAACTTAGCGCAAGTCCTGGCCACAATCGCGCAGACCATCAAAGGAGCTCCCATGCCTGGCCCTTTTGTATAGCAGACCACGTCAATGTCCTCTGGTTTCAGACCAGACTGCTCGAAAGCTTCTTTTAAAACTTCATGGATGTTTTGTTGGTGATGCTCAGCCGTTTCACGAGGTAAGAACCCTAGAATACGTAAAAATTATTTTTATTTACAAAAGCGGTGTGGTTAGCCAAGTAATAATTGATTGATGCATTTTTCTTTTGCACATGAACATACTGACTAGCTTTCGCTCCCGTGGCAGAACTCTCTATCCCGTGGGAATTTCAAAAAATCCCGCCTTACCCCGGGCGTACATTATAAGAGGAACCTCTATGACAAATTAATTTCAGCTTTCTAGGTCCAGGGGTTTGGGCTGTGCGTTGATAGATCAGTCAATCAGCCACGTTTCTGTTTTATATGGTTAGATTAAGTACCTATCACTTTTAAAGCTAATTTTATTGCTATTTTCGTGCCAAACTAATTTGGAACTAACCTTCACCGGGTGGAGTAATGTAGGTTCTGCGGCAGTTAGCAAGGATTTCTCCATCTTTGACTATTCCTATGCCGAGCTTGTTGGCACTGCCCTCAAATCCTATTGCTATCACCATTGAAACCGATCAATTTAGAATTTAATGCTTTCAAAACAAATAACCTAAGACTCGCGTGTTTACATTTAGCACGTAAACCGTAAACGTCAATTTTGTTTTGACATTTAATTGAATTAGTGTTTCCAGTGAGAAAAAATAAACTACAATTTTTTTTTTATTTATTGAGCTTTGGCTACCAGGGCCATCAACTTAAAAAGAAAGCACGAAAATAACAAAAGTTAACAGTGAATATTTACAAACTAGATTAAATTTAAGCGAACAAAACAATTAGTCTAAGAGCTAAAATTACAATTTAAAACAGAAAACAAAAACAGGAATTAAGCTTATAAGAATATTTACAATGGGCCAAACGAATTTTTAATGAAATTGAAGATAAAGCTATACAAATCGAAATGAGTCAAAAGTTCCTGTACATTTTGTGGAAAATCTTTGTGATTTAATGTTTCTTTACAGAGGGCAATAAATAATAATCGTTGTAAGTTAAAATGAGGGCAGTTGTAAAATAAATGATCCAAATTACAGTTTTCAAAAGCACAAAACTTACAAACAGAATTATTAGACAATTTTAATCTGTGAAGATGAGCTGGAAACAGGCAATGGCCAATGCGCAATCTACACAAACTTCTAATGTACTCCCTGCCCATGTAAACTTTACTTTTTTCAAACCAGGCAGTAGTGGAAGGGACTGGTTGGATTTCAGCCAGCCATTTCCCTTTAAAGTTTCTGCAACTATCCAGAGACATTGACCAGCGCTTTAACATCATATCTTTAACACATTTATGCAAATCAGTAAAAGGGACTTTAAAATTACAATTCTCAACATTAGCTGTTAACTTGGCAATAGAATCAACAATTTCATTACCTAAAATACCAGAATGGCCAGGAACCCAAAAGTATAAACTACAATGGGGCAGGGCCGTGTTTTATAAAGCTACAATTTACAAGTGGGTCTCTTTCTCACAAAAAGTAATGAATGAGACCTCCGCTTGAAAATTGTAACTAGTGGCTTAATAAAACACCTAAGATTCAGTGTTCAATATTTTACAAAAAAATATCATTTAACTGAGAATTACTTTAGTAAATAGAAAAATAATTTGTGAAATCAATTTATTTCGCTTAAAGCATACTCATACATGGCGGATAACATTTTAATTTTTATCTTAACTGTTGGCACCAATTAACCAATTATATTTTCAATTAGAAAAAAAATTAAGCTTGTGTCAAATTATCATCATTGACTTCGTCAACAAAGTCTGCTAGCATATCTTCCACTGATACTCCTTCATTATTAGCTGCTATTTTCACAGCAACACTGCCTTCTACGACCTCATTTTCCACTTTCTCTAGTGATGTTATTCCATTAACTTTAGGCTCACTGGGCTGGCTTTCATTCATCTTAACCTCTTCATTAGTATTATTGTCCAACTTTGCTTCATACTCCAAAGACTTGATCATTTGCCCACAAGTGATATGCACATCATCAGTATCATTAGTACTTGGTAAATTCTCATCATCCAACTTTTCCAGTACGGACACCCTTTGGCTACCCGTATAAGTGTTGCCATATACAACTTCTATGGATTCAGGACTGCCTGTGCCATCAATAGTGTCATTTGAAACTATTCGAGGCATTTGAGTCGCAGCGTCGTGGACATTGAATTTTTCACTGATTTCTACAACTTCCTTTGACGTGTCGTGTATTTCTGCGCTTATTTCGTGGGTTATTAACACTTCTTCGACTTCATTTTCAGAGTCAGAGTCACAGATTTCTACAGAGTTTCCTGAACTGCTGTGTAGGCTTATTTGGTCAGAAATGTTTTCTTCTAGGCGAGGTTTTTTGTTGATCGGTTCCTCTATTATCGGTATTATCTCTACTTCATTGATTTTAGCAGGAATCCTGTAGATAAAATTTCAAAGATTAAAAAAAAAATAGTTTCACCCTTTTCAGAGAGAAAATTTTGTATCGTTGAAAACAAGTTATTTCAAGTAACCCAGACTACTTTATACTTACTTGTCAGCTCCCAGTAGGGATTCCAAAGCCTCTCTATTCCTTCTGGACACTTTCTTTTTATCTTCTACTTCTTTCTCACTCTGCACTTCTGCAGCAAAATTGAGTGTAGAGGGCGAACAGTGGAGATGCAGCCTTATATCAAGCAAGGCTTGAGAGCAGAACTTTGATATCTGTGAAAGAAAATAGATCTGATTGTTTTTTTTTATTGTTAAGTTAGATCTAATTGTCGAGCCGGGTTGAAAACGTCATTATTTACTGGTATCTCATATTAACTTTCATTGACTTTTATAATTTATCATGAGTTTTTCAGTGAAGGTAAAAAGCGTTTGAGTCAAGTTCCCAATGCGCACTGGGCCCGCGTGGGAACTGTAGCTTAAACCCTCTCATTCTGACAGGAGGCCTGTACCCAGCAGTGGGAGGTAAAACGGCTGATGATAATGATGATTCTTTTCATCACTAAGCTCCACTTCCACCAATAGGAGATTGGCTACGTCTTTCTAGAAGCTCCTAGGAGTTTCTGAAGGTTCTACTCACTTCTGTGTGCTGGCTGTTTAGTAAAACACTGTACAACTGCAGACAATACTGTGTGGGGGGCGCGACGCCCGGAGGGGCGGTCTTTCTAGAAGCTTCTAGAGCCTGCAGTAAGGCGAAACCGCGGTTGCTTGAATAGCTGTCTAGTCGGAAGCACTCGCGAACTAGGAGTTCGTGGAAGACCTAGAAAAATGTGTGTAATTAAAATTTGAATCATTTTAAAACCATTCTTTCGTTTATGTTCGCAGATGGATTAATCAACTTTTAATTGCCACTCGTTGCCATGGAGATGTCCCCTGGGTAACTCGTCTAAAATAAGGTTTTCTAAGGCAACCACTCCATCAAATGTTAGGATATGCAACAGTTATATACAAATTCCTTCATGCTCCATCTCCTAAGCATGCAAATCCTGACTTTCGGGGGAGTGGTGCCTTACCCTGTTATTCATAAACCTATTTTAACTAAAATGCCGTTTAAGTTCGTTTGTCCTTTTTTGTCACATTATCATTTCCGTGAGTAAGAAGAAGACAAAACCTATTTTAGCTAATGGAGGCTTGAGTGACGTTTATGAATAAGGCCCTTAGAAAATGTTATTTTAGACGACTTACCCAAGGGACATCTCCATACCAACGAGTGGCAATTAACAGTTGATTGACAAAGCTATATATGTTTGTTTATACCTATACCTTGTGGGTTGCTGGTTTCAAGAACATTCCGCATACTGTAAGGAATATTTCTGTGCACTCCAGAGCCGCTATTGCTATTTCGTCACTTGATTCTGTAGATCTAAAAAAATATTTATTATTAAAGCCGTGATAGCCTAGTGGTTTGACCTATGGCCTCTCAAGCAGAGTCGTGGGTTCAAACCCCGACTCGCACCTCTGAGTTTTTCGGAATTTATGTGCGGAATTACATTTGTAATTTATCATGAGCTTTTAGGTGAAGGAAAACATCATGAGGAAACCTGCACACTTCTGCGAAGCGGGAACTGTAGCCCAAGCCCTCTAATTCAGAGAGGTCTGTGCCCAGCAGTGGGACGTAAATAGACTGATAATGATGATGATGACGACACATTCAAAAGTTTTTAAACTTTTAACATGAAACTACCGTGAGATTTAATCATAGTATACATATGTCAGTCCGTCCTCTGGGAGCACACGCTTCGACGGTAGCGAAACGAAAACTAAGCTCTGCTCGCACAGCTACACGTCGGGATATACTCGACTGACATTTCACATTTTGTTTTTATAATGACGGTGATTTTTTTTGTAAAATTCATCTGTGGTTATGTATTGTAAGAGCTATTGTAACTTGTCTTTAGAAAAAATTACTTCGTGCCAAGATTCTTGCGGCGCATTCTTCTTGGTCTTTCCCAAAGCGTATACTCGTGTAAAAGAGCATTCAACTCCCTACTTGCTGAATCAAATTTTGAATTTAGGTAACATACAATGACAATGCAAAGAAAAATTAAGCAGCTGGCTGGCTGGGCTGGTTGAGGAGAGATCTTCCAAATAAAAATATGACGCAAGGCATTGAAAAATTCGTTAGGTACACCAACGTTAAGTATAGCTTAATTGGTGGAGCGTGGTACGGATTACCGAGGTTGCTGGTTCAAGTCCAGCTGCTTAACGGATTGTTCTTTGCATTGTCATTGTATGTTGAATTTCATACTATGAATGTTTCATAAAAATAATACAAAAATTATCAATAAATCGATTGTTTTCATTGAATTTAGGTATTTTAATTTACCGTTTGTGACAAAGCAGTATTTAAATTTTAACTTACATAGGTGTTTTGTTGGGGTCGTGCGGCGAGTAGGAGGCGATGGTGCTCTGCTGAAGACTGACGCGCGCTTGCTTCTTCTTTTGTTTCTTAGACAAGTTTCTATTCTGATTGTTCAGCTGAAATAATAAAGAACACTTAAGTGTGTTAAAAATTAAAAAAAAAACTCCCGACATAAAAAACCTATAAAAAGTATAATAAAATTCGTTATTCGTTAGGTGCACCAATGTTAAATATGGCCTAATTGGTGGAGCGTGGTACGGATTACCGAGGTTGCTGGTTCAAGTCCAGCTGCTTAACAGATTTTTCTTTGCGTTGTCATTGTATGTTATCATCATCATCATCATCATCCCACAGCAGTCCACTGCTGGACGTAGGCCTCTTCCAAGGCGCGCCACAACACTCTGTCTTCGGCCCCTCGCATCCATCCGCCGCCAGCAACCCTCTTGAGGTCGTCCGTCCATCGCGCTTCAGGACGCCCCACACTACGTTTCCCCGTTCGTGGTCTCCATTCGAGGACTCGTTTGCTCCACCGTATGTTATATTAAAATTTAATAAACCTAAATTTCCCTTTCATTAGGAACTATGTTAATTTTGCGCAGTCGGCTGCCATCTTTTTGTATTTGTAGGCCCTCCGTAGGTACGGCGTCCGACTGCGCAAAAGTTAACATAGCAGTTCCTAATTAAAGGGCCAGGCCCAGAAATTTGATTTTTCACTTTTTACAGGTTTTCTTATTCTAAACTCCGACCAAGTGCGAGTTGTACTCGCGCACGAAGGATTCCGTACCAGTGTCTATAAAAACGGCAAAAAAATCGTGTCTGTTGTATGGGAGACCCACTTAAATATTTATTTTATTCTGTTTTTAGTATTTGTTGTTACAGCGGCAACAGAAATACATCATCGGTGAAAATTTCAACTGTCTAACTATCACGGTTCACGAGATACAGCCTGGTGACAGACGGACGGACAGACAGCGTAGTCATAATAATAGGGTCCCGTTTTGCCCTTCGGGTACGGAACCCTAATAATGCTTGATAGAGTTATGAGAGCAAAAGTTCAGGCCTACTAAAAGTTAGTTCACATGGCTATTAGGGCTGCAGCTGTAGCTGTATTTGCCATTACATCCATCCCTTTTAAATTTAACCGGTTAGAAAGAGACGCAATTACAACAAATGCCAAACGGTAAAGACAAGCCGCATACCAATTTAACTTTATCCAGGTACACGATAGAAGACCGTCTATGCTTTCTAAATTAAACTGTAATTTGTTTGGTTCCGTTTTTAGGGTTCCGTACCTCAAAAGGAAAAAACGGAACCCTTATAGGATCACTTTGTTGTCCGTCCGTCTGTCTGTCAGTCAAGACCCTTTTTCTCTGGAACGCGTGGAGGTAGGATGCTGAAATTAATATCAAATACTCAAACCTGCGGTCCTTTGAAGCTGTGAAAAAATCAAGCATCTAAGTCAACGCAATCAAAAGATAGTCATTAAAAAAGTCTTTTCCATACAAATTGCCGTTTTTTGAAAACCTAAAGGGTACTTTCAGTTGTCCTAGAAACTTGAAATTTGGTATGAAGGTAGCTCTTATAGTACAACAACTCAGAAAAGTCTCAAAATCTTAAATTTTTATGTCTGGCTCTAGGTTTCGAGGACCAATATAAATTGACCCCACACTGGGTACATTTTGCTTAGGAGCAAGGCTCTGCTTACGCTGGACTTCATAAAACACTGGGGAAAAGCGTTAAAAATTTTCTACGGAGCCCTCGTGCTCGAGTCCGACTCGCACTTGGCCGGTTTTTACCCTTTGGGTAGCCCTAAAAAATAAGGACACTTAGTAAGAAGCAAAGAAAAAATTGAGCAAAAGGATTCTATGGTGATACCCGAGAGATAAAGAGAGGAAGAGAGGCAGACAGAGAGTGAGATGGGAGGATGAAGCGATAAGAACTGTAGGAAGACAATGGACGAGACTAGCACGGGACAGGGAAGGATGGAAAAAAAGCTGGAAGAGGCCTTTGTCAACGGGCAAATAGATAATGATTAAAAGAAATCCAAATTAATCAATGAATTGCATGTATTTAAAATTTAATTATCTGAATTAAAAAAAAAGATATTTAATAATACACTCACGGTGAGCTGGACGGTGAGCGTGGGGGGCGAGACGTCCCGCGTCACGTGCTGCGCCAGCTCGTCCCGCCAGGTGGCGCCGCGCCCGGCCGCGCGGAGCCCGAGCCACAGCCCCATAGTGCTGTATGCTGAGACACGGACTTTGCTGTAAGGAAAAGTTGTGTCAGTTGCTAAAATATCAATTGTCCTGATGTTGCATCCACTTCCAGGAAAGTCATAAAATAATCTAAACCTAACATAACCTATGTAGCACATTTAAACGATTTTCTAAACATTTCCAAGAAAATAATAACTAGCAATCATTGGAGCAAAAATGAAAATAAAAAAAAAACTATTTTACTTCCTACCTACATGATTTCTCAAATTTCAAACTGAAACGTAAATATACAGAAAGACCAGAAAAATAAATTCTCCAACTGGGATTCGATCCCAGGACCTCCACCTTACCGTGGTGTAGCGCTACCAACCGCGCCATCCGAGCAATTAGTGGTAGCAGCAAAAAACTCCTATATATTCACGTTTCAGTTTAATTCAGATTTCATATTATTATGATTTTTATATGAGAGAAACTGAACGAATTTTTATTTAGACTAAGTACTTGAATGTTGGAACATACAAATTGTTGCACAAGTGGCTTAGCCAGCTACGCAAGCTTCTAAATTGTATCAAAATCACACTTAAAAAAAAAGACTATAAAAATGCTTACTTTGATTGTTCACTGGGATTGCCTGATGTCCATCTTAGGGTCTGCATCACGCATTTCAAGACCAGAGGCGAAAACGGGATCAGATTTGGACCTAAGCTGAAAGAAAAATACAATTTTTTTTTTATGTAATCTGGATGGATTGAAAAAATGAAAGAATATACTCACAGGCAAAATTAATCGCCCACCATTTTTTCCTTGATTAACGTAAAACTGTTATTTAAATAACGAATATTTTTACAGTAAATAATAGGTGAATGTAGAGTGGGTGATTAATTGTGCATGTGAGTATTCTGTGAGTGTATGTATTCTGTGCTTCACACACCTCACATCGCTTTAAAAATGTCTAAGTAGCATTACTAGGAGCAAATAAATGGTGCAAACAGGTTACGCTGTGGTACCCTAGGGACGACACCAGAAGACAAGGGAGGATGACATTCGCTTGACCCTGGGACCATATTGGACAAGAGTTGCGAACGACAGAGCACAGTGGAGACAGATGGAGGAGGCCTATGCCAAAAGGCACACCAAACTAAGGGATGTTTTATAATCATAGTTAATAAGCAAAAATGTAACTAAAGTTCAGAAATAAATGGCTTTATTATTATTATTATTAAGTAGCATTACTCATCTGTGCAGCCACTGGTAATGTAAGTGTAGGCAAGACACTTACCAAGATATGAGTGCATCCAGTGTCCTCAGCGCCTGTTGCTTGACCGTTGCCACTTGTTCTGGGGCCTGAGAAGCTCCAGCACTAGCACCTAGTGCTCGGATCACCACATCAAGCACCATTTGGGGACACACAGGCTTCGCTACTGGGTATATCTCACTGTGCGGAAAAGTAAAGATCATTATCAGACTGTTTCTCAAAAAGTTGTCCCATCAGAAAATATTTGAGACTGGGTCCCGTTACTTGAAGTTTATTAAACTAATAATATTTGTGTTTTGTCTCGTAAATTACACGAAAAAAAGAAACAAAACACAAATATTTTTCTAGAAGTCAGTAAATTTCAAATGTATGCATGCAGTAGGTTTCAAATATTTCCTGACGGGACAACTTTTTGAGAAACAGTCATCATTCTTGGAACACTATGTTTTTATCAAGTGGGGGGTTGAGAGCTGCATCCCTTAGCTTATTTAATAAAAAAAGCCACTCACACAAGCATAGCCTGAATGAAGATGAAGATATTCCTTAGTCTGGTAGCAAGCAAGGTTTCTCTGGGCAGGATGTGGGTCTGTCCAGACACCATACTGATAGACTGTAGGACTGATAGTAGTAGTGAGCTAGATGACTGCTCCTGTTTAATAAAATAAGATACAAATAAATTAATGACAAGCAAAAGGATTATGAATAAAGCACTGTGCTTTTAACATGAAACTACCGTGAGATTCAATCATAGTGAAATAAACAGGATGATAAGGGTTCTGCTGTGGCTGAACATTCAATGGACTCGGATTCGACGCACTACATTCGTTTTAATAAGGTGTCGGAACTGGTGAGAGAAATTTTTTTCATTCTGCGGAAAGTACGTGAAACCATTAAAATTAGTCGTCATCCCAATTTCAGCCGTGATAGTGGATGGCCAGTGCCCCCGAGTTATAAAACTGTGCTGAATACTGCGTCAACAGCTAGTGTGAACGAGCCTTTACAAAGTGATGTGATTAGTATAGTGTGCTACAATACTTTTGACAATAATAAAAATGACGATGAAAAGGAGGGTAGTTGTGAGCCGCCATCAGATGCGCCGTGCAGCCGCGCGAGCAGAGCCGTGGCGCGCAGTTTACGTCTCGCCACCGGCGTGGAGTGTGCTCAAAGAGGAAGGACTACGGATTAGTCCGAAACAGTCAGGCTATACTCGACTGACATACACTGTGCCTTGTTGGCTATAGTATCAAATCTCAACTAAAGAACCAAGCATAAACTAACCTCTTGTTCCTCATTATTCCTGTAAATATTAGCAGCATTGGGGAATATTTCAGAGACGAGAGAGTGTACTGCATTGCAGAGAGCACTCATTTGGCCTTGCCAGCATACTTTTGGTGTGGAGGCCTTTTCTTGTCCTGGTCGCACCTGGTTATATAAAAAAAAATCAAGTTAAAAAAAAGTCAGCTGCATTACAGAATGTTTTGCTGTGGTACCCATTTTTCTCTTTTTAGTTAATTTTTTATGCAGTCAGGTTTTTTTTGTTCTTTAAAGGCATATGCCAAATACAATGTGTGATAGATAACTAGCAAAGTTAAGTTAGAGGATAGTTGAGGAGTATAGACCTGCTGTAATGCATGTGCACACTTAGCTGCCTCCACAACTCTGTTATAGCAGCTTGTGTCTAAAAAGTGGCTTAAATATTTTTCTATAGTCCCTCTTTGAGAGCCACATAGCTTGGGAAATCTGGAAAAGTAATTATATTTAGTAATTTGTTGATCAAAATGAGGAACAAGTTTTAAATAAATATTATTTCTTAGTTTTTCGTTGGAAAGGTTACAATACCGGTTTATAACATTTTCTAGCGTTCTTAACCATTGAATGCAATCGCCATCTTTGTGTTTAATTAAATTGGGGAAAAACACAGACAGAGCCTCCTTTGCTGCATCTACGTTGTGCGGGTCAAGACCCCGAACATTATTTAATATTTGACCTGCAAAATAAAGGTTGTTTTATTTCCTTACAAAGCATAAAATGAAACTTAAATGAAGGGATACTGTTCGGACTATCAATACTCACTCATAGCTTTGTCTTTTTAGATTTTTCAGGAACTAATATTGTTTTCTAATCTAGATGTATTACTTTAAAACATTAAGATAAACACATTTGCACACTTCAATGAAAATTTGAGGTTACCTGTCAATTACGTATTTTAATCCTGTTTAAGATAAGCTTATATGCATTCGTTTGTTACTTTTATATGACATCATGTGGCTTGAGTGTCTTAAATAGTGCTTAAATATCTTAGTTAGGTCTAGTCTGTTTGAGCTTCTGTTTAAGCCATTTGATATTTAAAAAGTTGTCTTCCGAGGTGGGGGAAAACGGCAACAGCGTCTAAAAGACGAACCAAACTTAACAAACGCGATACTCAACGTTTTGCTTCGAAAAATAAACTTTATGCGCGTGCTTGTAGGCGTAGGCTATGTAGCGCACGATACGATAGTTTTCCTTTTGTTACAAATTAAAATTATAACTCAATTATCCTCGTCACGTACTATCACTTAGCTCTAGTTGGCTTGAGAGTTGTGTTGAGATTAAGCAAGGCATCATAATCAAGTGACATGGCTACCTTGGATGATAAAATCTTGGGTGAGAAGCTGCACAACTATTGCAGTAGCAGTGAGGATGAATCTGGTGATGAAGATAGCAGAAGTGGTGATGAAGAAGGTAACGCGCCTAAGGCAGAAGCGGCGCCTGCAGAGCTACCGCCCATTAATAGCTGGTCGGGGTCAGCGAGTAACACGGGACCGAAAGGGGTTCTTGAAGATTGGCGTCGATTCAAACAGCTAGAAGCTGAAAACCGAAGACAGCTTGAAAAGGAGCGTATTGCGTTGGCGAAGAAACTAACATTGACTGTGAAACCAGAGCGTGACGAAAAAGCTGACAAAGATCTCGAAGTTTTGGAGGACGAGCTGAATGAACTACTCGACGAAGATTTCTTGTTGAAATATCAGAAACAGCGGATGCAAGAGCTCATGACGCAAATGAAGAAAACGCCTAAGTTCGGGAAGGTTGTAACTCTCAAGACTCAGGATGAATTTCTGAACTCTATTGACAAGGAAGACCCTAAAGTGACTGTACTGATCCACATTTACAACAGGAGTGCTAAAGCATGCAGAACTATGGATGGTTGCTTAAACATTTTGGCAGATGATTATCCCGAGATGAAGTTCTGCCGGATTGCTGTGGACATAACTGGTCTGAGCCGACATTTCCGCATTGATGGTGTACCAGCAATACTTGTCTACAAAAATGGCCAAATTATCGGAAATTTTGTCCAATTGGTCACAGAACTAGGTGATGATTTCTATGCAACAGATGTGGAGCGCTTTCTCATAGAGTATGGAATGCTGCCTGAGAAGTAGATTGATCACTTTATGAAGCTTTAATTTAAACTGTGTGATGTTTTTGTTGCTTGTGCAAGATTAAGTGTTAATCAAGTGAGTGAAACCTCCTTGACATGTATTTATGAAGATTAAAACTTTTCATTTCGATCCCGTTAGACTCGTACCAACTCTTGATGTAATTTATTCGTTTTTTACACCTTTCTCAATGAAATGTGTCAAACCAACTAGGTATGCCTTATGATTATATTCTTGATAAAAATGGTAATTCATCATATCTTTATGGCCTGCAGGCATGCATGTCTGTTTTTAGTATAGATCATCAATAAGAAAAAGTAGGTACCCATTTATAATTAGATTTCTTTGATGAATTTTGTGTCTTTCTACTACAGTTTTTGTGACTAATTCTGTTCTAAGAGGCTATGCTAATTATCATTTTCTGACTGTGTAGGTAATATTAAGTCAAGTTAATTTGACACAGTATATTATGCCTCAAGCAAGTGTGTTAGTTTAATGTAATTTGTACTGTATTTCAATGTTAATTGAAGGTGAAACTCGTTTTGAAGTATTACTAACTTATTGTGTCATCACATCACACCTACCTTGTAGGTACTTGCAAATGGTATTATGCATTTAAATCTCCTAGCTTAGTTATCCTGTTTTAAAATGTTCTGAGAACATGTTACTTAATTATATTCCATAACTTTTTGGTGCTTTACAATCAAATCTAATATTTTTAATATTTACAATAAAATGACGGATTGTAAATCTAAGACTTCAGTCTAGGCCCCTGTGTTCATAATGTAATGCAATAAAGAATTTAAGATGATACTTAGTGTATTGTAATTTTAACATTTATGATATTCCAAGGGATATATTGATTAGTATAGAGTTTAACATTCAAAAGTCTTTTAATCAATCACAGTTAAGATTAAATATTGTATGCAGCAGTGCTAAGTGTGGAGGTTCTTTTGTATCTTTGTAGTAGATCAAACATCATATCGAAATGTAGAGCCGTATAAGGTGTACAGCTATATAAAGAGTTTTCTTTTCCATATATCATGGTATTTATAAACTATATGAAATTCCCAGTTTCACATAAATGTTTGAAAGTTGATGAAGTTTATTTGTGTCAGAGTGCACATCACAATGAGGTTAAAAAATCCTCATCCTCTTACATTTCATTGTGTTAATTTTTGACGTTTTTTTATTAATGTATGTATGTATGTATGTATGTATATCTCTTTATTGCACATAAAACAAAAAAATACAGATAACAGAACAAAAGCAAATGTACAAAGGCGAACTTATCCCTTAAAGGGATCTCTACCAGTTAACCTTCGGGCGATTAATTTAGAGGGAAAAGCTAAATAAAAACACAAACTTGTGTCGCCAATTTATTAGAGATAGGATATTTAAAAAGTTTAGTTACAGATCTTAAATTAAGTTTGTTCTTACATATACAACTCCATGATACGGGAGTTACAATACTCACTAGGAATTGAACACTAACTACGGGCGAATACGTCACTGGAGTTAATTATTGAGACTAATCCTGCTTGACAGTTTAAACTTTGAAAGTGGTATCTTTCCACCATAAATCCTATCAAACTAAGCTGGCTTAATCCTTCAAGCCGTAAATCTCAAATATTAAGCATGTTTCATCATCAAATTTAACTCTGACGCACTCACTCCTTTTTACACGCCCGGTTCTTATTTAGAAGATACCACTAGCAACTCTTGAACCAAAAGCATGATCAACTGAAATATAAGACAGAAGATACTTCTCTCACTTAAATTCCTAATTAAATTAACTGCAAATCTTAATCAATACTTGGGAAGTTCGCCTATAAACGCAGTAGTTTCGCCTTGCATCGGTGTCTGCCTGGCCTAATACTACGAAGAGCAAAATTCGAACTTCGTATCGTGCCGTCCCGCTCACGCTAATATTATTTAATGCAAGAGTGAGCGGGACGATACGATACGAACTTCGAATTTCGTAGTAGTACCGCTGTCTTTCGAAAAGAAGACGTTGACATACCTTTAACAGGCGAAGAGTAACAAATTCAAATATACAAGACTACTAGCACAGTTCCACAACATCATCACTCATTTCCGTGCGCCTGCGCTTTGGGGGCTTCACCGTGGGCTCGCTACCGTCGTCTTCCTCAATAATCTCCATGTCGCTGTCACTGTCTTCTCTCGACCTGGAAGGACCAGGTTTGGGCTCCGAGCCGTTGGAACCGTTAGCCTTTTCTTCGGCCTTGGGAGCTGGCATCGGCTCGTCGGAGTCAGTGACCAGGCGCCAAGCTTTTTCTTCGTCCTCCTGCTGCAATCTGACTCTGACCTCGTAGTTCTGCAGGAAATCATCGACTAGAAGAGCACATCCGTCGTTGAGGCCGATTTCTTCTAGAGTTTTGTCGTTGTTGTGATCGGTTTCTCCGGGTTCTGAGGAGAGCACGATCAGGCCTTTGCCCTCGACCGTGGCGTCGGGAGCTTGCATGTTGAGGCCGTCTTTGAAGGCTGTGTTGAGCTCTTTGAGGGTCAGCTGCTTCAGGTTGCAGGCAAGAGCCACCTCGGGTTTGGCGGCGCAGACGTAGCATTTCGGGTTAGGGGGTGTCAGACCTGCAAAACCATACAAGTGTTAGGGCTATTTTTACCAGAGAGAAAAAGAAAGGAAAGAAAAGGTAAGGAGAGTGTAGACAAAAAGAGATGTTAACGCGAGATTTCCCCTCTGCCAAAAAAATTACATTACTCTGTCCCTTGAAGTTTGGCAAAGGGTGTGTTAATTGTGGGAGTTTTACGCCTACGTGTACATTTGCAACGTAACCAATTTTGTAATGAGCATAGTACGAGGGCTGTTTGATAAGTACCCGTTTTCTAAATATATTAATATCACTGGCCGCAAATAAGCATACCACCTTTTTAAGCCATTTTTCAGAGGCGGGAAAATTAAAAAAAAATGGCATTTTGTTTTTTTTTCTCATTTGACAACGATTCACTGAAGGCGTGAACTTAAAATTGTTAAAATGGAGAAAGAACAGTATCGCGGTCTGTAATTAGATTCTTATTTTTGGAAGGAAAAACATAAAAGTAAGAATGCAAGTGGTTTACCATGAATGTGCTCCTTCTATGACAACCGTCAGATATTGGTATAACGAGTTTAAGCGGGGGAGAACAACCGTCTTTGATGAGGATCGCCCAGGCCGGCCAGTTGAGGTGACTACAGACGATATGGTTAAGAAAATTGAAAATATCGTTTTAGCCGACCGCCGAATTAAACTTCGAGAAATCGTTGATGCTGTAAACGTTTCAATCGAGAGGGTACAACACATATTAGAAGAGAAATTGGGTATGATGAAAGTATCGGCGAGGTGGGTGCCGCGTTTACTCACGGAGGAGCAAAAACGGAACCGACTGACTACTTCGGAGCAGTGTTTGGCCGTGTTCAAACGTAACCCGAAGGAGTTTCTGCGTCGTTTCGTGACCGTGGACGAAACGTGGGTCCACCACTACACCCCGGAAATTAAAGAGCACGGAGGAGCAAAAACGGAACCGACTGACTACTTCGGAGCAGTGTTTGGCCGTGTTCAAACGTAACCCGAAGGAGTTTCTGCGTCGTTTCGTGACCGTGGACGAAACGTGGGTCCACCACTACACCCCGGAAATTAAAGAGCAGTCGAAGCAGTGGATTTTACCGGGTGAACCTGCTCCAAAGAAAGCAAAAACCGTCCCATCGGCTGGAAAGGTCATGGCGACCGTTTATTGGGATTCGCAGGGTATTATACATATTGACTATTTAGAAAAGGGAAAAACAATAACAGGGCAGTACTATGCCAATTTATTGGATGAATTTGACGACGTGTTGAAGGAAAAACGACCCCATTTAAAAAAGAAAAAAGTACTGTTTCATCACGACAACGCCCCGGCTCATTCGGCCAGAGTTGTGACGGCTAAATTAGCACAGTTACGCTACGAACTATTGTCTCACCCTCCGTATTCTCCAGATTTGGCCCCATGCGATTTCTTTTTGTTTCCCAACCTAAAAAAATGGCTCTGTGGCAAGCGATTTGGATCAAATGACGAAGTCATTGCCGCCACAGAGGCCTATTTTAATGACTTTCCAAAATCATACTTTTTGGATGGTTTATTGAAGCTTGAGTATAGGTGGAACAAATATATAGAGTTAAAAGGTGACTACGTAGAAAAATAAATGCATATATAAAAAAAAAGTGTTTTTTTTTCCATAAACGGATACTTATCAAACAGCCCACGTATATTATACATGTGCTGTACGTGTGTCGTGTACCTTGTCCCGCTCGAAAAAATAGTAGATTTTTAAAAACTAAATCTGCTCCCGTGTGTCTCAAGATTTTGACTAATGCAGAGCGCAGAGACGAAGTCTCATTTTGGTTTTATGGCGATTACGTATTCGGTTTCCATTCCACCTATGTAAAGTAGAATAATACAAACTAATGTTGAGCAACACGATTATAATACATCACTGTAAGACCAATTATCTTAATATATTCCTACATACCATGCTACGCATAACTAGGCAATTCATAATGGTCGTTATCTCATACACAATAAGTAAGCCACGGTAAATTAACCACGACAAATTGCGGTTACGCATTGGATAATTAACTAATAGGTAGCACTAGTGTTTCAAGTATTTTAGATGATGTTATTTTGACATTTAAACACAAGAAAACTCAAAATATTTGAATAACATAACGGCCATTCTACGACTTCGCAATATTTGAATTTATTTTTCACTTTTTTTTTAAATCTCGTCTTTTTGCCAAAATGAGAACGAAAATCTATTACGGCCAAATAGTTGCCGAAGAAACAAGCAAAGGCACGCACTCTTTGCCTTTTATGTTAAAGTTTTCAAGTGCTACACTATAACGATTAAATAACTTTATTATTGACAACATATGTATTAAAAGTCTTAAAAAGTAAAACCGTCTTGAAAAAAAAAAAAAAACATAAATTAATCTTCTAAAGTGATTACTTTTGTAGCCTAGCACAAATATGAAGTAGGTGCGATGTTAGCGGGATATTCATTGAATGAATCACCGAATTCATATTTGTGCTAGGCCATAAAAGTGATGGCTTTAGAGGATTATTTGTTTTTTTTTAAATACGGTTTTTATTTTTGTTTAATGTTTTTTTCATGAAGCGCTTATTTTATGATTATTTGATATTTAAAGAATTATCCTCCAACTCGCAACCATTATAAAGAGTTGCACCTTCCATCATCATCTCATTAACATGAGATGACTACCAGACACAAATAATTGAATTGCGCTTTAGAAAATATATGGAACATGTAATGCGTGCCTGTAAAATTTGAGGCTTGTTCTCGACCCCATCCCATCATCAGATCCTGACTTGGTGACAATGGAACCACTTACGAAGTATACCCTTTCAAGGAAAAAAATATTTTTCAAATCGGTCCAGCCGTCTTCGAGTAATCAGGGAACTTACATTACAAAAATTTATACAGTAAAACAGAACTTCTAAGTTGGTTAAAGTTTTTCTAACAATCTTTAAACAAACAAAAAATTCTCTTCATCAGTCACAAATACAAAAACAGAAGTAAGGATTAACAAACGATAATTACAAAATGTACGTACTCATCTTGATTAATCTACAGTACTTCCTCTTGCAATCAATTTTGTTTGGCCATTCTATCAAATTCAAAATGTTTTGTTCTTTCTTTCTACCTTTACCTTAAGCTGTCTTATTATTGATTGCCTCTTCTTTTTATAATATCAGAGTAATGCTCTACTTGGTTTTATTCCTCTATTGGTGTCTCTTGATTTAAACTCGCAATAAAAAGCTAAAATTTTAATACAACATTTGCTGTGCTCACTAATTAACGTCAAGTTTTGGTAATTATCTGTCATTGATTGATTCCTACAATTTCATTTTCGTCTTTCTTCGCAAGTATCTTGGAATTCCTGTTCTATACTATATTGCATACAATCCTTCATTTTCTTTAATAATGTATTCACTAATAATATAAATAAATAAATATCATGGGACAATTTGAAACCAATTGACCTAGTCCCAAACTAGGCAAAGCCTGTACTATGGGTACTTGACAACGGATAAACATACGTATACGGATAAGTACATACTTATATACATATTAAACATCCAAGACCCGAGAACAAACATTCATATTCGTCATACAAACATCTGCCCCGACCGGGGATCGAATAGAAGCGTAGCCTTAACTTTTAGGATGCCCCATGTTTAACTGAAATAGTTATTATAAATTATGGGTTAACAATGCAACCCTGGGAACACATAAATGCAATTTTTTTTTGAAGTAACTTCTATGAAATATACGGAAAAGTCATAATTCATGATCTCAATTGGAAAATCTTTTTTGTATTTTTTTATTTATTTTTTTCCATTTTTTTTTATTTTTACGGTCTTCCCGTGAGTATCAATTATACCAATACCAATTCTGGTGTAAGGGTGGGCACGCGACCCGGAGTGTCGAGGTTCCGTGTTCGATTCCCGGGGTTGGTATTTTTTCTGGTTTTTCTGTGTATTCATGTTTCGGTGAGTTTATTAAAAATATAAGTCATAATTCATTTTAAAATATTCATTACCGTGACCTGTAAAGAGCTACGGTAAACTACGGTAATGAGGGGCCTGGTAATTAATATTTCGTACATGATGCCGAATAGCCAACCATTTTGAGTGCATATTTATTTACAATTAACAGATTTGCATAGTATTTAATCTCTCAAAATGCTTCAATATGTAAATAAAGTACATTAGACAATACTTATCAACAAAAAGGGCTACCCGGCGATGATTTCAAAATTGTGACAATCTCCCGTTTAGCGACTTCGGGATAAGTTTCACGGAAAACGGGGCGCATTTCTTTTCGTCTTGGCATTGCATTAAAGACTTAGTATCCTGGGCGCGCGTCTGCCAGCGTTTGGAGGCGAGATCAAAGAATTTTGATGCTACTCTCAAAGCGTTTAGTTTCGAGCACGGAAATGATTTTTTTACGGTGACAAACTTTACATTTGTTTTTTCTGTGCATTATAGGATTATTTAGTTTTCATATTTAAGCGTAATCGATTGCTTATGAATGTAGCTATTGTGGAATGTATTCTTATTGGCGTTCTACAGACGCGATTTTTGTACACGTCAATTAATATCTAAATTAACACATTGGAACAGGGTCCATTTATTTTTTAATTAATATGATATAAATAGATCATAAGCCATTTATTGTATTTTCCTGCATTGGTTAATACTGGAATATTTTAAGCCCCGGAAATGCAAAAAAATTGAAAGTCGTAGAATGACCGATAAGTGTGTAATTAGCACTTTTTGATGTGCAGAAAAGTTTTTTAAATACATTTACAAGTAAAAAGCACTAGTGCGAAAAATCCAACTTTCCGCACGATACGTAGCCACAAAATCAACCGTTTTTGAGCAAATGTATTAAGAAAATTTTTTGAACGCCGCGATGAATTTGAGTACAACATTAATATTCTTTACAAACAGCGAACTATAAAGGTATGGAAGCATAATGCCTATACATCGGCGCACGAAAATAATGACCTTATAAGACGCACAACTACAACACGTACACATGATACTCGCACATCGAAAATCGCAGCTCGCCAATGAGTGGCGACACGCGTCGGCTGTGCTCGGCATTTCTCGTCAATGTTCGGTCAAACCATCCAACTATCCCGCTCAACGAGGATGGTGTGAGTTTATAGGCGTCCGGCTGCACAGTGCAAATAAATGCGACCTACGAACGTATGCTTGAGGCACAGTCTATACAGTCGTTCGACGAAGGCCTCTAGACAGGTCAATCGTGCGGGGGGGGTGCGGGGCGGGCATACGCCGCCACTGCCCGATTAGTAAGGAACTTTCGCCCTCCTTGGTGCTGTGGCCTTGCGGTTGCGGTGTCGGCATTTACGCAAACATCAAAGGCGTCGGACCACTGGTAGGTATAAGCTCTTTACACTGTGCTTAAGGATTGAGTCCGCGTTGACGTTATGCCAACTTGGCGTGTGGATGACAACTTTTATATGCGTCGTTGGCGTTGAAAGGGTTAAAACTGGACAAGTGCGAGTCGGACTCGCGCATGAGGTTCGGTACAAAGACTTCCCTGCTTTTCCCCGGTGTTTTAAGTTGTCTAGTATTAGCAGAACCATGTTCCTAAGCAAAATGTACGCAGTGTGGGGTCATCTTATATTGGTCTATAAATGTACAGACACAAAAATTTAAGATTTTGAGAATTTTCTGAGTGGTTGTGCTATAAGACCTACATTCATACCAAATTTCAAGTTTCTAGGACAACTGGAAGTACCCTGTATCTCTCTCTCTCTCAAGGTTTTCGAGGTACGGCAATTTGTATTGAAACAGCCGTTTTAATGACTGTATCTTTTGATTGCGTTGACTTATAAGGTTGATTTTTTCACAGCTTCCAAGGGACCGCAGGTATTTGATATTAATTTCAGCATGCTACCTCCACGCGTTCCAGTGAAAAAAGGTCTTGACAGACAGACGGACAACAAAGTGATTCTATAAGGGTTCCGTTTTCCCTTTTGAGGTACGGTACCCTAAAAAAATCTATAAAAAAGAAATCTTTATTACGACAACTGTCAAATTCACTCCGGCTAATTTAATAAATTTTAGTAAGACAGCAACTCACTCTTCTCCGGCACGAACAGCTGTCCCCGGTGGTTGACCTTGGGGCGCAGGTAGACGCTGGCGCAGCCCTGGGCGTCCCCGCCGAGCGCGGCCTGCGCGCGCAGCACGGCCAGCCCCGCCACGATGGCGTTCGCGGTCGCTATGGCCGGGATGATGTTGCCTGCCATCGCTGTAACACAAAAATATTCATTTACTACATTACTGCAAAGGCCGGGAAAAAAGGGGTTGCCGAACGAAGGGGTTAGACGGCCGAGTAGCACGAGACCGGCTATAGTAGCCGATGTTCCGGCCAAAGCTTGTATGGTGCTTTTCTCAAACATTGTAAGGGAATGAAAAAAAAAATTGTTGTATCCACTGTCTGCTAGTCGACTAGCCTCCTTCATGATCGGGAGCTGTCCCCTAAGCCTTGAAACTTGGCACACTTATGTAAATCCTGTGACAATACAGTAATCAGGTAGTGACATTCTGGTGGCGCAGTCAGGATCGTCTCTTAACTCTTCAAAGGTTAATGTCGTCTAATTGAAAATTTGTTGGATTTATAAGTTGAATGATAATACAAGTACAAACATCAAAAATCACAGTCTGCAAAAATAAAGCTTGTTTTCAAAGATGAAGTAGATTATTTCATATTGGGGTTATGCCTGGATTTGTGATCGACTTATATTTTAATCAGGCAATCCCAAACGCGATCCAAAACATTAATATCGGATTCGGTTACATGCCCTTTGTATGCAAGTACCATTTAGATCTAACATCCCGTGAACTCGAACTCACACTTGATCTCGAAGCGCGATTTGAGCGGTATGTTGAAGATGTGCGCGCGCACGTTGGCGCAGGCCGTAACGAAGTCCATGGCGCTCTTGTCGTCCTTGTCCCACACCAGGTGGTCGCCGGCGGGCCGCGCCGCCAGCTCGGCCTGCAGCGCCGCGCATGCGCCCGCGAACACCTGACGGCAGAACCGTATAGTATAATAACAATAAGCTTTTGCCCCCCGTGAAATATTTCAAAATGGGCTAGTTCCCTATTCCGTGGGAATTTCGAAATTCCCTTCTTAGGATACTCAAGGTATATGCTTGCAAAATTTCAAGTCTCTAGGTCCAGTGGTTTAGGCTGTCTGTCAGTCAGTCAGTCAGACAGCCACGGTACTTTTTTATAGGTATAACATAAAGGATGTTTCAGTTACCAGGGCTGCTAGAGGAAGTGAACACACCTGCTATGAATAATAATATCTATGGAAGCGTAGCTAAGCCCAAGAAATGGCTCCACAGCATAGGGTCCGCGGTGGGCGGGGAAAAATATATGAACAAAACTGCGCGGTAGTCAGCGGTGAGATTCGTGACGCGCGGACTTGTGTCAGGCACGGGGTTTGGTTTCGATTTTGGATACTATTATATTTTGCGCAATTTAATATTTTGAAAATATGCCATCGCGTCGTTAACAGGTGTAGAAAGTAGAAACCATATGGATATGAAAAGCATTGGAATTACTTTACGTAAGTAAGACTGGATTTTCTAATCTCACCTGCGCACACTCATGCACGGACCACACCCTCTGGTCCGGCAGGCCAGAGTGCTGAGCCACCGCCTCGTCCTTCCCGGGCAGCGCATCCCAGACGAGCGGGGTTGGGGGCCTCCGTTTCTTCCACAAGTTCTCCATCGAGAGTAGGTAGCGGATATCGTCTCCAAACAGTTTGGAGAAGAGCTTCTCCGGGTCATAGTTGGTGTCGGCTGCCCAGGCGCGGGTGCTCCTGCGCTCCACGTTGCCTGCTGATGTGCCTTCGGATGTTAGAGCTGAAGAACCGGCATCACCTGTAAAGTAATTGAATTTTCTATATTTTTTGCTAACTCCTTAGAACAACTACATTAGGTTAGGTGTAATCAACCCCCTACTAGATGGCATGACGACTTGGTGAAGATTGCGGGTGGACTTAGAAATGCAGAAGGTGTGACCGTTTGCTGTGGAATTCTTTGGGAAGTCTTTGGGTGTTCAGCAGTAGACTTCTCCAGGTAGAAAAAGTTTTGTCTTTTAAAACCTCATGCTTTTTTAGTGCATGTATTCATGTATTTTTAGTTTTTTGTGAAATAAATTTCTGATTTTCATTAAAATAATATTAAGAATAAACAAAATAGGTATTTTTGAAAAACCTCATACAATTACAGTTAGAATGAACACAACAGTTTTTCTTACTGTTGTGTTGATTCTAACTACTTATGTGCTGTGTGAAACTAAATCTCACATTAGTAGTAGAATCAAGAAAATCAACTCAATGCATTTTAATAGTTTCATATTCTACCGGCTGCTTCAGGGTCTGCAGTGTCAGGGCTGACATCCTGGTCTGGGTCCTCTTCCCCGAACAGCTGGTTGAAGAGATGCTTGGCCCACACGATGCAGTGGATGGGCTCCGAGGGGGTGTTGCGGATGGTGCACCCCGGGAAAGTTTTCTGCGGGGCCTTAGGCTGGCACTCGTAGCACTGGGTCAGACCCTTTTTGATGAGCTCCACCTGGAAGATAAGATGTGTGAAAAAAAGTTTGTAATTATGCAACAAATTTACATCAGCCTTTGATTGACTCGAAACAAACTTCAGTCCATGCATGACTATGGATGGCAGCAGTTTTGCCTTGAAACATCAAGGTAATTTTAAAAACCTTTTTTGTTGCAATTATGTTAAAAAAAAAAAACTCCAGAATGAAAGAGCCCTCTGTATATGATATTTGCCGTGCCCTAGCAGGGCGTCACATGTAGACCTAGTTTAAATGTTCATCCTAATGACTGTAATGTGAGATGCAAATAAACGATTTCGAATTTTGAATTTTGAAATATTATTGTTGTTAGTATGAGCCAGAATCAACAAAAGTTGAAAAAAAAAAAACTAATATTACACAATTAACTTAGATTTTTTTTAGGGTTCCGTACCTCAAAAGGAAAAAAGGGAACCCTTATAGGATCACCTTGTTGTCCGTCTGTCTGTCTGTCAAGACCTTTTTTATCTGGAACGCGTAGAGGTAGCATGCTGAAATTAATATCAAATACTCAAGCCTGCGGCCCCTTGAAGCCATGAAAAAATCAACCTTCTAAGTCAATGCAATCAAAAGATACAGTTATAAAAAAATCTATTTCTATACAAATTGCAGATTTCCAAAAACCTAAAGGGTACTTCCAGATGTCCTAGAAAATCTAAAAATCATTCTACGGAATCCTCGTGCGCGAATCCGACTCGCACTTGGCTGGTTTATCTTATTAGAATAACCAAGCTAACCTAAGCAAGCCTATGATTGGATATGTTGAATGAGGCACAAAATATTAAACATTATAGTTAGAAAAACAGCACAATTTCCTTCTGACATGACACATCAGCTTACCTGGCCAGCATAACCAGCCGTCCCAGTTTCGATGAGTGGCACCTTAGCAGCGAGGCACATTCTGTTAACATGGTTGCGGGCTACACGGTTGTCCAAAGCATTCATCACAATGTTGAACTGCTTGAAGTAGCTGACGCTGTAGTCATTGCTGCAAATATAAAGAATTAACTTGTAGCACTTGAGAACTTGCCTGTGACTAAATGGAGTGTTTGACTGATCTTAAAATTAAATTCTTTTTTAATCAAGATTTTAAAATTATGTGTGAAAATACAATCTCATGCTTTAGTAATTGTGCAAACTAATTAAGTAGTGGTAGAGGTATGTCGAGCCATAATTTTTATACAGAATTAAAAAAAAAAGTTATTATCATTTATTGAGTGAAGATTAAACTGAAAATGTGCTGAATCAATGTTTTTATTTTGATTTTCTAATTGGATTGCTGGACATACACATCTCCAACTTTCCACTGTAAATGAAATCACACAGGTGGGAAGTGTTGACAGTGAAAACTATTAAATAATATTGCGTTTGAGCTGATTGTTTGCAATTTCAATACCTGGCTTTGATTTATGGGTTATAAACTAAACAAAACAGTCTTGTAATAAACCAAATATTTACCTGATGACGCTATCGTGATGCGCTATGATATTAACGTTAGGGTTGAAGCTGAGTGCGCTATCCTTCGCTACCTGAGCCTTTGACTTCCCAACATGCTCTTTGTGGAACAGAAATTGTCTGTTCAAATTGCTTACGTCAATAGTGTCAAGATCAATCTAAAACATAACAAACACGTTAAAATCTCGTCAAAGTAACGACGAACAAAACAGTTTCTAATTGACTCACGATTTCAATGTACGGAAAGCCGGTCAAGACGAGATTCTTCAAAATTTCACAACCTATACCGCCGGCACCCACCACCAAAATCTTGGAATTAGCGATCTCCCCAGTGAGTTTCTCATCGAATACGCCCGCTACTCTCGCGACCATCTTGCTTATTCTATGTTTTTAAGTTATATTTGTACAAAAATACGTATTAAATTAATATTTTTAAGAAAACTTAACGCGGCATGGCAGAAGGAAAGTCATTAGCAACGGACTGTCAAAATTGGCGTCATTCCGTTAGTTATGCGTTCAGAAACGATGTAACCTACGCTAAGAAAAGTATCGATTCTATCGTATTCGCTCGATGTAAAAATGAAATCGATTTAAATTCATATTCATATAAGCATATTTTTTTGTGATTCGCCAAGTACTGATAATGACTGTAGCATAGACGGTGGCGTCCTCTATTCTCACCAGATCTGGATCTCGGTCACCCCTGTACAGATTCTGCTCATGCAGTTCGAACTTAAAAATTGTATTCAAATGTCAACTACCAATTTTCTACAAGATTTTACACCAAAATAAGTACTCAAGTTTTAGCCGAACAGACATTTTGACGGGTACTTACATAGTAATGACAATTACCTATAGTTTACCCCCTTTCTCGATCTCGACACTGAGTAGGTATTTGAGCTTACGCGCTTCCAAAAATTAGTGCGCGAGTTCTTACTTCGTGGTGAACCGCTAGTAAAGTACCTACTCGTAGCTGTAAAATAATTTTATTTATAATCATTCCTATTATGAACAAGGTAAGAATACTTCGCTCCTTCGCGACGTCAAATTAAATATACTAAGTACTTAACTCGTGAAAACTTAAAACTTTTACATACCTATTTCATTAAAATGCTCAACACAAGCTCTACATTTGCTACTTTAAAAACCGGACAAGTGCGAGTCGGACTCGCGCACCAGGGTTCCGTACAAAGATTTCCCTGCTTTTCCCCAGTGTTTTAAGTTGTCCAGTATTAGCAGAGCCCTGTGACTAAGCAAAATGTACGCAGTGCGGGGTCATTTTATATTGGTCTGCGACATAATATTACAGACAGACATAAAAAATTTAGATTTTGAGAACTTTCTGAGTGGTTGTGCTACCTTCATACCAAATTTCAAGTTTCTAGGACAAGCGGAACCCTAAAAAGGAGCATTCGTTTTTAAATTTTTTTGTATAAAGACATTTTTTATAGGTTAATAATTATTCGTAACACTTAACTAAACTTAAGACTTGGTTCGTCTCACAGTATTCCGGTATTGATTTCCGCTTCTTCCCAGGCTACGATCGTGAGTATTCTATAGGCCGCTAGTTGGGCTCGCACAAGAATATACCTACACGAACACACACACACGCACACAATGGCAAGCGCATAAGTATGTCATCGCGTAGGTATGAAATGTCCACCCATTGTCAATAGGGATCGGATGTACTGTTAAATTAACGCCGGAATTGTGCTGGCTTTCTTACTGTATTTTGTTTTTAGACTAGTGATGATAGAAGCCTACTTAACTAGATACCTTACCTACTATCGCGAAACAGCATTCAAAGAAACAAACACTTCCTAAACCTACGCTTTAAGTCTTGTTTGCGCCCGCGCAAGCATCCACAGAGTACCTTTTTATAACTGAGATAGAGATGTCACTTAAACGTTTCGCACACAGCGACATCTGGTGCTTTGTGACGGCAAAATATGCGATGACGTCATTGACGTCTAGTTTCCTAAATGTTAAAATAATTTACTTTGAGCAATTGCTATTACACCATGTTCTATTATATACATTAGAACATGGTGTAATAGAAATTGCCCAATTTCCCGTTTTGATGAATTTGATAATTATTCAGTGCTTTATTTCTTACACATTTTCTTTTTATCAGGCATTCCAACTCCAACTTAGACACCCGGTGAATGAGAAAAACCACAGATTAGAGAGATAATCGCGGGCAATATTCATTCGTTCCGTTCCACTTATACCTTCACTGTACGTTGTTTTTAGTAAATAAAAAAAACTAAATAAATATCAAAACCTCCTGAATTACGAAAAATCTAAGTTTTCGCCCCATTTTATTAGGGTTTACTTGCAGATATGATACGTTAACTCAACCAGTGTCCATAGAATATTCTATATAATATTTTAGCGTAAGAAAAACGGATGCGTGTAATGATATTTTAGATAAGACATTACTATAATTAAAAAAAGTCGATGTTACCAGTGCTCACAAAATAATTAATTAGCATAAACGCATTTTTAAACAAGGAAAGATAAATGAAAGCATTTATTAAGCGAAAATAAAATATTCATTCCAAAATTTAAAACTCCAATATTGATTTACTTGTACCTTTCTTTAATTATTATAAGCTTTACAAGTCAAAGTTGTCACAGCTCATTTTAATTCCCTTATAAACTTATGTACGCTCGTACAAGTCTTATCTCGTTGATTCAAACCTAGCTTATATTGTAACTGAAAGAAAAGAGCCAATTTGCAGATAAACCCATTGTTCTAGTACCTACAGTATCTATAAATAGAAACTGTAAAGGGCTTGCTTTATTGTCGCCCGCGGATGTGCTCGCACTAGGTACACACTCACAACACGACTCTACCAACATAAAAGGCGGTTAATGCCAAATGGATTCATTAAAATTGCGTTTAACTTTATTGTGCTCTAAAGTGGAACAGCGCTCCCAGTTTTATTTTTATAAATGTAATATTTCCCGATGACGCCGCGCGAAACAATTTAGGTTTATTGCGACGGAAAAGAGTTGTTAAATCGAGTTTGCGAGACCATTACGGTTTTGTCACCTAAGAGCAATTAGGGTTTCGTTTATTGACGTTTTCGCCACCTTTCTTGGTACTAATACTGTTTTTAGATCCGAAATGGAGCACATTATACGATGGGGGATCAAATTATTGCACCGCAAAGTCCAAAAGCCAATATCAGATTAGTGCGACACGCGTTTTAGTGCTATCTGTGGTATACTGAAGGGTCCAATTAAGCTTGTTCGTAGAATCGTTTTCGTTCGGAAACGGCCGGACACTATTTTCCGCTCGACTTGGCGGGCCGTGGCTGTTTGCCGCGGTTTCATTGGCCGTTGCTGATGAGTTCTGGCCTCGAAACGTTATGTATGAACGCCACTAATGTTGGCGGGTATTTCGGATGCTAATAGAATTACGTTTACATTTGGCGCCTCCTCATTTTGGATCGGGTGGACCGGCAGGCTTAATTAAACTAAATACTCTTGCGGTAAATTCGATGGGCGGTAGTTGATAGTTATGGGTAGTGGGTGTATATTAACCGTCAGGCGTCAGTCAGTCAGTAAGTAAGTACTTTAAAAGTCAACTTAAGACTGATGGTTTTATTTCATTGATAAGAATAATGAATAAGTTATTGCGCTTACGGCTTATTCAGTACTGTAAGAAAGTATTTACTTTATCACGTCTGGAGTCAGAGCGGTCTAGGTGGTCACTGTAGAACTATAAAAAAAACAGCTCTGATAATGACACAAACTCTATTGCAATGCACTAGGTTATAATTTGAACGTAAATCACAAGTTTGTGATTACATTCCTTTGATTGGAGTTACGTTATAAGTAACACACAAAATGAGGTTGCAATCCACAATACAGCAGTCAACCAAGGAGAATGGCCAACCGACAATCAATTGTTTTTTGACAAAGTTTTCTGACAGCTTCGTCACTAAACTGTCAATGTGTCAATAACGACTCAACAATGCCAACGCACGCATTCCATTTTTCCAAATTATAAAGTTGGGACAGAAAATCGCAGTAGAATTAGAAGCGGTCAGTAACCAATTGTCACTAAAATGACCGGCACATGTAACCAATTAACTGAACAAAATTAACTCATCGTATTTCACGTTGGAAAAGTTGTACCATAATATCACGGAGAGTGTCTTTAAAACTACGTTAAACAGCCAAAATGGCTCCAAAGAAGGGCAAGGACAAGGGCGCAGCCGCAGCAACGATGAAGGCGACTGGTCCGCCACCAAAGCCTAAGAAGATCCCTCCACCACCAGCCTGCTTCACGCCTGAGGACCTCGCTCGGTACAAGGAAATCTTCAAAGCTCACGACGAAGAGGGAAATGAAATGGTAAACATGGACGGTTTTGTATTTCGTCGTTCACTGATAAACTATGGTAAAACCCGCTTCAGAATTGGATGAATTTAGCGTGCTAAATAAAAATACTGTAAAATATTTTAACTAAAACCGCCTTAAAAGAAATTCTCTAAAACCATACTGTTATGTCCTACCACAAATATGAAGTCGGTACGGTGCTAGCCATGTGCTAGCAGAATATTCTTTGAATGAAGCACCGACTTCATATTGTGTTACCAGGCCATAAAACTGATGGATTTAGAGGATTATTCCATATTTTTTTTGAAGGTTTATTTAGGTTTAGATATATTTGAACCTCCTCCTTTTTTTAAGCCGGTTGAAAAGACAACTGATAAGACCTCTTAATAAGTACAGTCAGCAGCAGAATAAGCTAAGCAACCGAAGCGGTCACAATGATCTGCACAAGCTCTTATGTCTATAGCAATAGAGCCGTGCTTAGGTCATTGTGAACGCGTCGGTTGTTTAGCTACTTTTGCTGCTGACTGTACCTCATTCGTTATTCCCCGGTCGTCATTATTCCTCAAAATTAGCGCCAGTTAAGTTAACACTATAAATTATATTAACTGGCAATCCATACCGTGAAATCCCTCTTTTTGATTCATCTTTGAATCGACTTGAGTAAATTATACTTAGTAACTTTACCCAACACCCTGGAACCCTTTCCACAACTTAGTAATTAGTCCACACCACTCTCATGCATGACGTACCTACCTACCTAACCAAATCATTCTAAAGTTTCTAATCTCGTTTGGAATTTAACTAACACCACGCTTACTTAGCCAAGAAAATGCATATATTACCGTACTCTTGGGATTATATCTAGCACGGCATAATTAACCTAAATTTAGCGCTCCGAGTCGCTCAAGTAGATCATGAAAAGGTACTCTCGTGTCATGTTGCGAGATGATAAACGACATGACACTTCACACGTCTCGCGGCTACGGTGTCGGTGTCAGTAAAGCCATCAAAATAAGACTCGCCTCGCATTTTAAAAGAGAATCCTTCCTTAATTTTATTTTGCTAAGTAGTCAACACGATTGCAACAACACGTTATAAATTATAAACTACCATTTTTTTGTTGAATAGGTACCGAATTATTCGTAAGTTTGTGCTAATGTACGAAAATCTGTCGAAATCCTAAAGAAAAAACCCTTTCAGTTTTAACAATACCTTCGCCGCATTCGTTATCATTGTCTAATGCAAACATCGCTGCGGCAAATAGTGAACTTGCATAATCGACTTTAACTAACATATCGAAAATAATGAAAAGTTGAAATAAAAATACGCTTCAGATACTTCTTTGGAGTATAGCGTGGATTTTTGCCGCTCAGGGCGCCTGTGCGCTGCCGAGCAGCTGTTTGAGTTTCGCTACCGTCGAAGCGTGTGCTCCCATAGGAAGGATCACGGATTAGTTCGAAACATGTCAGGCTATACTCGACTGACATGCCTGAGGGATCCATTTATTTCATTATGATTATGATACTCCAACTGTCCACCACTGGTCAAATTGCAAGGGTCTTATTACACCAGATTTTTCGTCCACAGCTACCCCTCGCAACCATTCCACTCATGCTGAGGAAGTTGGGCTTCAACCCCAAAGGCGAAGAAGTAAAGCAATTGTTTGTGATGTTCTTAGAAGACGATTTGGTCGATACCGTCCAGTATCACGAATGGCTGTTCATGATAGAAGCCAAATTAGGCTGGGGAGATGACTTCGAAGTAGCAGTCACTAAAGCAATGGGTGACTTAGCTCATGACGACGAAGAGACAGGCCTCTGTGACTTAGAATTCCTCAGAGAACAGCTATTTAGTTGGGGTGAGCCGCTTGTAGAGGCCGAGTTCGTGGACTGGCTTCGACTAGCTATTAAAGACAAAACGTATAACATTGAAGACGGTAGTTTCAACTACGTGAAGTTTATTGAGAACATGAACGCAAAGGATGAGAGGATGGTAAAGGAGCCGGTCAACTTCTTCAAGTTGGACCAGAAGACGCTGGCTGCGATGGCGATAGCGAAGGCCCAAGAGGAAAAAGAGGAACAGGAGAAGAAGGAGGCTGAGAGGAAGGCCAAGGAAGAGGCTAAGAGGCAGAAGATGATACTGGCTGGGTTAATTCCACCTGATTAGACTTGTGTCACGAGAAAAACTTCTTAAGATTACTCAAGGGTTATTCTTTAAGTGACCATGGCTGTTTGTCGTTGAAGTGCCAAATCGGTTCTTTTTAGCACCGAATTTACACTAGCGCTTGAGGTTGCATTGGAGACTAACACTACAGTTTCTTTGTAGAAGTAACGACATTTGCAAGTGAAATAGCCATTTTCTGCTGCCATTGTTCAATAACATTAAATTCAGACATTTCTAGAGATTCAGCAGTTTCGTTTTAATGAATTCCGTTATTGATTCGTCTTCGAAAGGAACGTTATTGTTCCGGAAATAATCATCTTACGATTACAAATATTTTTTTGTGACAGACCAACGAACGTAGGTGTAAGTTTTATGGTTCATTGGACGTTTTCATATCGTTTATTACATTCGGATCCGATCACAAGAATACATTTTTATATTATCGTATCTGATATAGTTCCCGTGAATTTCAAAATTAGTTCATTGAGTTTTTACGCCTTCTTTTACGGTCAGAGGAGACTTCGTGTTTTCAAAAGTCAAAATCAAAGTTTGTTTATTTACAAGAATCATGCTACATAGGCATGGAACATTGACAAAGTGGAACAACACAATTCACCACTCTAGCGACCACTTTGAAAACCTAATTTAAATAAAATCTAACGTGGGCGCCGTTTTCTCGTTCGCCGCTCAGTTTGACCGTTTATGATTGATCTAGTAGAAAAATAACCAGCTAAGCGACTAGCCAGTAGATTGCTATCAAATCACCCCACATCCGTCCACATAACTCATAAAACGACACTTCATTTTTATGCAATTTTGCTCGGCGCTGTGGCTTCACGGCTTTCCAGCCTACTGCCAGAGGGTCGAGCACGACTACGAAAGCTGCGTAACGTAAAATCGAATAGTAAACGTTGTCGAGTTTGTATGACGTCTGGAACAGCGCCCGCCGGGAGCGTATTTGGAACTAAAATTTAGTATGAGGTTTCTCGATCTCGATACGATAACCGTAAACGTTACGCAGCTTTTGTAAAGTCGTGCTCGACCCTCAGAGCTTCTAATTTACTTTTTGATACAAGATCACGCAAGGAACCCAGGTTGGGCATAGGTAAGTTACTTGCGATCACGTTCGCGTTAATGTGTGAATTAGGTATAATGGGCAAATTGGTAGCGCCTCTAGCGGCACGTATCGGCAAGAAACTATTCTCATAGTATTTGAAATTTTAACGCATACGCGTTCGAGACGTATTTTTATTTATTTGATCGTCGATTAGTGATTACACTAGGCGCTCAGCACATGTAGCACGGCGCGCCATTTTGTCGCTTGTCGCTCAGAGGGTCGAGCACGACTTTACGAAAGCTGCGTAACGTTACGGTTATCATATCAAGATCGAGAAACCTCATACTAAATTTTAGTTCCAAATACGCTCAAGGGCGGGCGCTGTTCCAAACGTCATACAAACTCGACAACGTTTACTATTCGACTTCACGTTACGCAGCTTTCGTAAAGTCGTGCTCGACCCTCAGATCGTCCTTCACTGATTCCGTCACTATGAAAGGGACGCACTGCGCGACAAGCGACAAAATGGCGCGCCGTGCTACATGTGCAGATGTCATCTCACGTACTTTTTCTAAAGATAGGTATTAATTTCAAGCACTCTTCTCAACTCAAGTCTCAAACACTTACACACCCACTCGCAATGCAAAAAGGTCACGCAGTTTAAACTACGATGAAAAAAGCGAGTCCATTCATATTCATGAGCGAGCATAATGTCTCAAGTAATGGGGCGAATGAAGCGACTCACGTCAATTCACGACAACGCGATGCAATGATAGAACTATATCAAGATAGAAGAAAAGACTTTAGAAATGTACCTCGAGTGCTAAAAGAAGGGCTGAAACCTCATTGCTCGCCGCGAACTTGAGTCCACTTCTGAGGGTCGAGCACGACTTTTCGAATACTGCGTAACGTTACGGTTATCGTATCGAGATCGAGAAACCTCATACTATATCGGGGGGAAACGGCGGGGGGCGAAATGAGAACCCACTCGATGCACGTTGACTTTATATTTACAGTAGTAAGTATTTACAGAGAAGAGAATCCGTACTTGACCCAGGATATCCCAACAGGGTGGAAGTAGCCTAGGGCCAAGGACAGCGTATCTAACAGTCTAGACACCAAAACCGTCTCAGCAGGGTGAAAGCGGATCGGTATGCTAGCCTGGTAGTGCCTAGTTGAATAATAAACTCGCCGGCCCGCATTGGGGTAACTATTCCGTGTCGGCCAAACGTTAGCGCCATCTAATTTGCCTAGTGGCGCCATCTCTCGGGCAGCGGCGTAAGCGGTGTATTGCAGTATGGGCGCGGGCGGTGCGTGTTGGGTTTGGGAGGACTACTAACGACATCTAGTGTCGTCGTGTTACAACTTCTCCCCCTCTGTCTATGATGTCGTCTCGACGAGTATGACAGGAGTTTAACTTTGGTGTTTAACCTTCCGGGGTCTACCTCGGGGTCTAGCAGCTTCCTTCTGGGCAGCTATGGGCTTTTTAGGCCTTCCCCTCTTTCTGATTGGTAGAGTAGGCTTTGGTACCGTAGCGTCTTGAGATCGGTATGGGGTTAAAGCCGATGCATGGTATATACCAATCGGAGTGGTAGAATCAGGGGTAGCGATTTCAAATGAGCTGGGGCCATGTCTGCGTAAAATAATATATGGTCCATCGCGTCGTGGAGCTAACTTGGAAGTGAATCCTTGACTGGACTTACTCAGCACATGAGTAGTAGCTAATACCAAGTCTCCAGGCTTATATTCAGGACAAGCTTGCCTTTTCTTGTCAACATATTCTTTCCTTTTCTCTTCTTTTCCTTCTTGTACTTCTCGGGCTCTCACCAAAGTGGTAGCCATCATAAGCAGTCGAGGAGTAACTTCTGTGATGAATTTTTCATTTTGAACTATTTCCCGGAGATCATGCTTCACATCATCAGGCGTCCTAAGCTCACGACCGAACGTTAGGTATGCAGGCGTGTACCCAGTGGAACTCATCATCGCTGTATTCATTGCGAAACGGATACTGGGCAACTTGTCTGCCCATGTAGTGTGGTTGTCTCCAACAAGTATCGCCAACTGAGTCTTCAGGCACCGATTTCTTCGTTTGACTGGATTGGTTTCGGGGTGATATATCGGTGTGAGTCCATGCTCAATATTAAGGCAGTACGTCAGTTGTTGCATGATATTGCTGACAAATTGTGTACCGTTATCACTTATAAATCTGCGTGGCGTACCATATCTCAATATTATCTCGTCAAGCAATACCCTGGCACATTCTTCTGCAGTGGCTCGCTCTAATGCGAATAATTCCACCCAACGTGTGGCAACATCTTCAACGATGAAGATCCAATTATGGCTTCCAGCAGTACGGGGTAACGGCCCAAATAAGTCGAACGCTACCACTTCAAATCGTTGATTATGGGCCGTGGTCTGAAGTAAACCAGCGGGCTTTTGATTAGAGCATTTATAGCGTTGGCATTGCAGGCAATTGCGGACGTAAGTTTCTATGTGTCTTCTCATCCCTTTCCAGAAGTAACGTTTTGCTATTCGTTCAAATGTTTTTTCTATTCCATAATGTCCACTTGTTGCTTCATCGTGGTAAGCGGTAATAATGTTTGTTTGCTCATGCTTGGGTATGACTAACTGGCTTGTGTCTATGTCGGAGTCTGGGCCGTAGCGATGCAATAAGCCATTATTCATGAAGTAGCCTTTTCTACTCCAGTATCTAGCATTCTCTTCGTTGTTACTTTCTAAGCTGTTAACGATTTTAACAACATCTTCATCTTTGTGTTGTTCTGTCCTTATCATTTCTTTACTTCTCGCCGGCATATCCACCACCACCGTGCAGAGTCCACAGCTATCTTCTGTTGCAAGTTCGCAGCTGGGGCGAGACAAGGAGTCAGCGACGACATTTGTTCTTCCAGGGATATACTTGATGGTGATGTCGTACGGCTGCAGTAGCAGAGCCCATCGGGCTAGTCGCCCAGTTGGTGATTTTAAGGACATAAGCCACTTAAGGGCTTGGTGATCTGTCAGAACCGTTATCTTGCCTCCTTCAATATAACCTCGAAATTTGTTGACTGCCCAGACGAGTGCCAGTGCCTCACGTTCAGTAGTAGAGTAATTACGCTCGGGTTTAGTCAGGAGGCGACTGGCGTATTCTACAGGATGCTCTGTCTCTCCCTCCCCCTGGACTAAAACTGCACCGAGTGCGTAGCTGCTGGCATCAGTCTTGATGGTATAAGGCTTTGTCTCATCGGCTTGGGCAAGTACCGGAGAAGACGTCAAGAGTTCACGTAGTTTGGCGAAGGCGTTCATCTGGTCTTCTTCCCATTTCCAAGCGGCGTTCTTCTTGGTTAAACGTGTAAGTGGTTCCGCAACCTTTGCGAAGCCGGGTATGAACCTCCTATACCAGGAGCACATCTGAACGAAGGACAATAAGTGTTTTAGATTTCTCGGAGGCGACATACCCAATATGGCAGTGATTTTCTCAGGATCCGGCTGCAGTCCATCAGGAGTGATGTAGTGGCCCAAGTATTTTACCTTTTGGCAACAAAAGTTACATTTCTCTCGGTTTGCTGTCAAATTATACTCTTTGAGTTTGTTAAAAACATCCTGCAGGTCCTTAAGGTGGTCTTCAAATGTGGAAGACATGACAATCAAGTCGTCTAAGTAAACCATCAACTTAATGTGGCTAAGCGAGATTCGAAAACGATCCATCATTCGCTGGAACGTTGCCGGAGCATTACGTAACCCGAATGGCATTCTACGGAATCTGTATATCCCGAATGGGGTGACGAAACCAGTTTTATCTCGGTGTTCCTCCTTAACGCTTATCTGCCAGTATCCAGCGCGAAGATCTATAGTGCTCATATATGGTGCTGGCTTAGCGTTGTGGAGCAAATCATCGATTCTTGGCAATGGGTATGCATCAGGTGTCGTAACAGCATTAAGTTGTCGGTAGTCCACGCATACTCTTGTGCTTCCGTCTTTTTTAGGGACCATCACTACAGGCGCGGACCAGGGGGATGAACATGATTCAATAATTTTCTCGGCTAGCATCTTTTCGACCTCCTTCTTCAGAGTTTCAGTCTTCACTGGTGACAACCGGTACGGCGGTACGGAGATTGGCTTATTATTTCCTGTTTCGATCGCGTGCTCAAAATTCTTCACTGGCTCACCATTTGCCTTAAAGACGTCATGGTTCGTCTACAAGAATTCGTCCAGTACCGTGATATTCACCGATGATATGGAGGTTGATGGGAAGAGCGCGTCGTCAAAGCCATCTAAGTCACGCTCCTCATCATAATTTTGAAGGCTGGTCATTGCATCTTTGTAAAGTGCTTCCAATATGGGTGAGTAATTTGCAGGATATCCGATGTGAGATCTTTTCCTAGGTGGAGGTGATGGAGCATCAATTCTAATAAGAGGACCGAATGCGCGTGCAGCGTTACTCCCCTCTGGTAAAGAAGGTGACAGAGAAGAGTCTTCATCAGGCGTCATAGCAGCAAGCGCGACCTGGTCTCCAAATACGAAGCTTTCTTCATACAGCTCAAAAACTTGAGATGGATCATCAATAAAATGCCATGTGCTCTGGGGCAAGCTGAGATCTATATGGGCATCCTGGATGAATCCAACTCCAAGAAGTGTGCGGTTGCGGCGTGACTCTGGCAGAACCAAAAAGGTTGTATGCACCGTGCGGTCGTTCAACTTCACAGGAACCTGGGTAACTAATACATCCTGTTGCTTCTGAATACCATCCGCTAATGTTATACCGACTCTTAACTCCTTAAACTCGTACTTCTGCCTTTTCAGCTCACAGTACAAGGAGTATGATGCGATACTTGACTTGGCGCAGCTATCTACGTATGCGGCGCCAGGTACTCCCCCTATATCAACATAGATTACTGGTCGTTCTCTGGCGTCGACGGCGGAGGCGACTGAACAAAATCCAATTTCTGGAGCAGGTTGCAGCATTCTTTTCGGATGGCAGGTGGGGCAGTTGGTCCTAACTATCCCAGGAGCACCGCAGCCGTGACAGCTATATCTCGGTGTTGATGGGGATGGATGCTGAGCAGCTGTATCTTGGGTATCAGCCTTCGCAGTTCCTCTTTGTACGCTGTTATTGCGAGCTGCCAGCTTTCGACAATTCTCTGCGGCATGTCCGGTGTTTTTACAGTATCTGCACCGCGGTTTACGTATTGCCATTGAGTGGGAATCTTGTTTGTACTCATTTGGTTTTGTTTCGTTCGAAGGTAGAGCAACTTTCTCGTTTAAGACGTGTTCGGCGGCTTGAGCGGCTTTGAGGAGCTCCTTAAAGTCCTTTACGTCTGCGCGTGGAATCTTGTCTCTGATATCCAGGCGCAACAATCCGTATGTCATATCTAGCTGTACAGTTTCTGTTTGTCCAGGGCTCGGTAGTTGTGAGAACAGCAGTCGCTTACGTCTTACGAAGTCCTCCGTTAACTCGCTTTGCAGTTGTTTTTGCATAATATCGAGGTACAGTAAGTAAGGCTCCCGAACAGGCGCGAAATTTTCGCGAAGACGCGTCTCGAAATCTGACCATGATGTTACTTCATTCCTCACGCCAAGCCACCAAACTCCAGCTTCGCTTTTCAGCAGAATGGGTAACTCGCTGAGTGCTGTCTGGTCGCCGATGTCAGCCGATCGCTTGAAGATATTTATTGCAGACAGGAAAGCTTCTACAACTTCAGGATCTTTTACACCATTATAACTGTAGTGACAGTTTATAAATGAGCCCCTATGAGGTTGTGAGGGAGCAGGCATTCTGTCCAAAAGCTTGGCGAATTGTTCTGGTGAAAGCATTTTGGTAGGTTTTCTCTTGACAGTTGTAATACGTCCGGAACGTGTGACGAAAGTTGGGCTCTTCAGTTTCGTAGTCTCGCAGCTTCCTCGACTCATTAATATTATGTGGGTCGTCTAGTGTATATCGTTGTCGTAGCGTTGCTCGTAGCGCAGGGCCGGGAACCGTGGCTCGTAGCCGTTGACGTAGCGAGTCGCGTAGCACGGCGATGACGTCACGTAGAACGGGCCTCACGTGCAGGGCGCCAGTATATCGGGGGGAAACGGCGGGGGGCGAAATGAGAACCCACTCGATGCACGTTGACTTTATATTTACAGTAGTAAGTATTTACAGAGAAGAGAATCCGTACTTGACCCAGGTTATCCCAACAGGGTGGAAGTAGCCTAGGGCCAAGGACAGCGTATCTAACAGTCTAGACACCAAAACCGTCTCAGCAGGGTGAAAGCGGATCGGTATGCTAGCCTGGTAGTGCCTAGTTGAATAATGAACTCGCCGGCCCGCATTGGGGTAACTATTCCGTGTCGGCCAAACGTTAGCGCCATCTAATTTGCCTAGTGGCGCCATCTCTCGGGCAGCGGCGTAAGCGGTGTATTGCAGTATGGGCGCGGGCGGTGCGTGTTGGGTTTGGGAGGACTACTAACGACATCTAGTGTCGTCGTGTTACAATACTAAATTTTAGTTCCAAATACGCTCACGGGCGGTCGCTGTTCTAAACGTCATACAAACTCGATAACGTTTACTATTCGATTTTACGTGACGCAGGTTTCGAATATTCGCACTCGGCTGACCGGTTTCCGCGTGCGACGTCAGAGTTTAAAAACAAAATGCCACGTTGTTCAATAATTAGACCACCAGATAGTCTAGTGGTTAGAGCTTAGAGATCCTGACTATGTAGGTCCAGGGTTCGATCCCCAGTCGGGGCAGATTTTTTTATGATTAATACGAATGCTTGTTATCGAGTCTTGGATATTTTATATGTATGCAAATATGTATTTATTTATCTATATAAGTATGTTTATCTGTTGTCTAGTACCAATAGTGTACTATTTTGCTTTGCCTAGTTTGGGACTAGGTCAATTGGTGTCAATTGTCCCATGATAGGTATTTATTTATTTAATTAACTGTTTAAACACCACAATAAGTTGGAGCTCTTTAATATCGGTAAGTATGGTTTGTCATAAAATATCTAATTATGGTATGGAACATTGTTACACGCTCGGTTCCCAATTCCCATACAAGTCGATAAAGTCTTTCCTTCTATCTCAATATAGTTCTGTGGATGCAATAATTAGTGCGTGAAATAATTTCCACGTTTTTAACGTTCGTTCGTGAGATGGTGCTCGACGACGGGGAAATTGATGTAACTTGAACGGCTAGCATGCGCGTCGTGTTGTCGCTTGTAGCCCAATGTGTCCCTTTCTTAGTCATTGAATCAGAGAGGGAGGTACTGAGAGACCAGCGACAAAATTGCGCCCGTGCTAGCCCCCGAGTTGCTCTTGCTTACATAATAAGTAGGTACTGTCATTATTCATGTACAAATACTTGAATACGTTAGCTGGTGTACGAGCGTAAATTTCTGCTATGTACTTACTTACTGATACATACTTTTCTTATAAGTACTTACATGGTAGTAGGTAATAGCAGTGACGTAATGACATAACGACATTGAATTCGATATCGTTATGAGTTCCAAATTTGGAACATCTTCGAAAAGCAAAACAATTTAAAAATATGGCTCAATTAAAAAAAAAGCTCTGTATGTTTGTCTGTGCTTCAAAAAACCAGGTAAAATCGTTTGCCAGTTTGCAGTCATTTGCGTTTGCAGGTTTGTTATGCCTTCGGATTCTGACCTATTTTAGAGTACTTACCTATAATAATGTGTCTAGATAAAGTAATGTATACAACTCTACATAATTAGGCATTAAAACACTCGTGTGTGATCTTATTATGAAACGAGGCGAAGTGTTTTCGTCGTCGTGTTTTAGGAACCCTCTTTACGTAACAGTTGCATAAACTGCTATAATTCTTGGTGCCATCGAGATGATTCTAAAATAGACGCCTACTAAAATTCGATAAGGCTTACGTTCCTAATAAAATTGACCGAAATTTGGCCTTAATTGAACGTTCTGGATCGCCCGTGTTGATTCGTTCGGTTGGATGCCTCTGACTAGGTTAGGAGTCCATTTCATTCGGGGAGTTTTTGTGCATATATCTTCTTACAGTCCGAGGGCTAGCCGTGGGCACTTTGGAATAGGATTCGGACTCGGGTGAATTTGTATTGACACCTCCTTTCTCTGATATAAGCGCTGTTTGTCAACCGAAGGCGGCAGTCAACCTTCTTCATTCCCAGTAGTCCCGTGGAAGAAGTTTGTGATTTTTTCCCCCAATAGTTCCGTGGCGGAACTAGTGAGACATTTTTTCCTGACTGCCGAAGGAGGATTATTCCCAACGGTACAGACCGCGTGGCCTGAGGGTTTCTTTATGATTTACTTAGTAATAAATAAGGAATAATGATCGCGGGACCGCGGTGGATGCGGATAGCACAAGACCGGTCAGAGTGGAGAGCCTTGGGGGAGGCCTGTGTTCAGCAGTGGACGTCTTTCGGCTGACATGATGATGAAATAAGGAATTATATTTCTGGACTTTGCGTGTTGACTGTACTCTGAAATCCAAAAGTACCATTTATAACTAAACCACTCAAAGAGGTTCGATTAAGGTTTTATCCTCGCTAAAGTAATGCCATGAAATAATTACTAAAATATAGCTAGCTATGAATATAAAGAGCACATGGTACGGAACTTAAATATGACTGAGCTATAATAAATATTCCAAGGAAAGGGATGAATCGTGCTGCAAATCAAAGTTGCTAAGTAAAAGAACTGGATACGAACACTTTTATTAGCAGAAGTTTTGGAGTAACTTCGGAAAGTTGAGGGTCAGAACTTTTCCATCCGTTTGTGCTTATGATATCGTATGAAATGAGTTAGATGCGTTACCGGTATACAATTTGCATGCCGTTCCTGAACAGCAAGATAAGGAGAACATATTAATGTAAAACCATATAATACCTTCGTACCCTTTTCTAGCAAATAAATGACTGATTGATTGATTGCAAAAGCAAAAACAATACGCGTCAAATTTAAATGCACCTCCAAAGTTTTTCAGGCTGGGGCGGGGAGGGGTGTTGCAATCCTGCTTCCACTTTTCTGTTAGTCCCCTACAAGTAACTCTGCTCTACGGCTCGGCGTAGCGATAATGCTTTCCATTATGCTAATTATTAATTAAATTAATTATCTTCACACCTATAAAGCAACACCGTGACTGACTGACTGACTGACAGACAACGCATAGCCCAAACCACTGGACCTAGAGACTTGAAATTTGGCAACACACCTTGAGTATCCTAGAGGTGCACTAAGAAGGAATTTTTCGGAATTCCCACGGGATAGTGAACTAGCCCATTTTGAAATATTTCACGGGGGCAAAGCCGCGGGGCATAAGCTAGTTAAGTACCTATAAGCCTGATGAAAAGTCCCACTGCTGGGCAAAGGCCTCCCCCCATGTCTGATGATCATGATCTTTAGCGGTCTCAGGCCAGTCGTAAAGGAAGACGTTCAGATCATGCCGCCACCGTCGTCTAGGCCTGCCACGTCACCGCCGTCCATCCTGTGGTACTGGTCTCTGTGGCATTATGCTCAGCTGTATTTTCTTTTGTAACTTTTATCTGCTTTGTGGTGTTCTACGAAAAGTTCTTGTATTGAATTGTAACTCACTTCACTCCAGGCGCATTAAGTTTGACATGAACTGTACTGGGATTTAAATCTCATTGGCCAAATGTACTAACTAATAATTGAATAGTCAGGAAAATTGTCCCAATAGCAACTTGTAATTTAAATGAAAAGTAGGTACTTACTGTCAATGAAAACATACATTATTCGTTCTCTAAGAGTGAATGGAAATGCCGTATTGATAAATAGATTCGATACTTAGTGGATTAACAGAGCAAACATAATTTGTTTGCGACGATTCAAAAATGTGTATCTACTTACCGTGCCCTTATTTTTTCGGCGAGTGCAGAGGTCCAAGTACGAATATTCGAATCCTGCGTAACGTAATCGAGTAGTAATGTTATCCATAGATATCGAAAACTCCAAATTCTGGTTTCGGTAGGTCTCTAGGGGTCCCAAACGTTACGTTACGCAGGATTCGAATATATTCGTACGTTTCGCCTCTGCAAGCAAATGTTATAAGGCGATTTAGGCGATCAACGTATCTAACACTTACAAGATCATCTATTCATATGCTCGCTAAAATCAGCCCCTGATTGGAAATTCATCTCGCCCTCGGCCAGCAATGTTCGGAGCAAGTAAACATTGCCAACGTTTGGGATCCAATGGGCCAGTGATTTTAATTTCGTGCCCTAGGGCTACAATTACGTGAGGATTCCTTTTGAACGTTTAAGGAATTAAGTATTTGTTTATTGTTGTTAATATTTTCGACAGCGAAACTGCCTCAAATCTTGTGTAAGTATTAAAACCTAACAAAGTAAGCATAACGTCTATAAATTGAAATAATAATTTAAGTTTGCATTTTATTCGTGTGCACATAATGAAATAAAAACGGATCACGCACGTACATAAGTCGAGTTTAGCCCGACATGTTTCGGACAATTCGTAGTCCTTCCTCTGGAAGCGCACGACCCAGCTTCTGCGAGACGCGCACTGCGCGCCGCGGCTCTGCGCGCGACTACTCCAAACTCGACTTATATACGTGAGTGATCCGTTTATTTATTTATTTATTTATTTATTGCACAGTACATAAAATTAACTTAAGTTAACCTGGGTACTACCCTGAAAGGGCGTAGCAATATAATTATACAGTTTTTATTTCATTATGATTGACTCTCAGTCTCAGTCTGAGTTGAAAGCTAGGTTAGGTTTATAACTGCAATTAGTTACTGCAATTTTCGGGGTCAATGTCAACAAAGCAGCAACTGCAGGGTTAAGAGATTGTTAGGACCATGTCAAAATAAACACCACTTCCGTTTGTTCAACTACACACATTTACTATATTCGCATCACGTTCTCATGCAAATAGATACGTGACATTTTGCCAGCCGATTTTCACCCACTTCCAGTGGTCGGACTGAATGGAAATTATATTATTCTAACTATTGTATGTTACGTTCGATGAAATGCAATAGTAAAAAAATACATTTTTCACAAATTTCAAATTTGATGCGTAAATATACAGAAAAACCAGAAAAATTTGTTCTCGAATTGGGGTTCGAACCCAAACCTTTACCATACCGTGGTAACGCGCTAATCCAATTACGCTATCCGAGCAATTGGAAGTTAGCACGAAAAACTCCTATATATTCACGCATCAGATCGTGTTACTTAGCGATATTGACTCGCTAATTCAATTCGCAATTCGAGAACAAATTTTTCTGGTTTTTCTGTATATTTACGCATCAAATTTGAAATTTGTGAAAAATTAATTTCAAACGGGATGACCGTAAAAATAAAAATAATACAAAAAGTTAGTTTAAAAAATACATATTAAATTCTAACTTGCGCCGACTTGAGTTACACACTAACTCCGTGTTAATGTTACGTCTGCAGGTACAAATACGTCAAGTTTATCCCAAGCTAACAATGATATTACATATGTACAAAAAAAGAGGTAGATAATGTCATCAGCACGCCGAAAATTAAGCGCGAAAAAGGCTACAAATTCTTTAGCCACAATCTTTTTTATTTTTTTTACTATAAACTGACCAGCGATGGCCCCTATCTCACTTGATGGAAGGTGCAGATGAGGCCTAAGGTGTAACTCAGTGGTTCAGTAATCTCTCTCAAATAAGGTTCAAACTTGCGCGCAAATGTCAAAATGTTCGGAACATGTTTTTCGGTTGTCTTGTGAGCATATGACGTGTCTTTTCTTATAATATCATTGCAAGTTAATGTTAAACCCAGGTAGTGCAGTCGGCCTAATTGTAGTAATTTCCAGGAACATCATTGTCTCAAGCGTTATCTCGCCTCAGTGTTGCCAGCTCAAGTGATTCATGTCGCCGGAACAAACGAAATGTTTGTATTTCCGTTTAATCAACCTTGAGGAAATCATCTAACCAAGGACTGTCTGGGTCTGCAGAGAGAGGGCAAGAGAACAATTTGAGACCAATATTTTCTTACTTTACTTTTTGTGATTTGATAGGAATTTGATTTTGACTCTCTCAATCTTTTCTCTGCTCGCGGACTCGAGACAAATTGATAGACTGTACAGATTCTAGAAACCACACTTTGATGTATAAATAAGTCGAGTTTAGCCCGACATCATTTCGTAATTCGTAGTCCTTCCAAATTAGTCCGAAAGATTACGAATTGAATTGTGTGATCAGTTTATTTCACTAAGCTTGAGTCTGACGGTTGTTTCAAGTTGACATAATTGACTGCGTCTTAAAAAATATACCTGTCGGGAGATTATTAACAAATTATGTCATCAGGTAGCCGCGAAGGCAGTTCTTAACTCAGCAGCAACGATAACAGTTACTCACTTTATCAATCTAGCAGATAATTTTGAAGCCTAATGATTGAACGCGTCCGAAGTTTCCTAGCTCAAGCTCGCCTTTCCACCAAGAATCGAGTACCTACCTAGTAATGTTAAAAGAAAAAATTGTACGACGCTTGGAACTAAAATGTCATAAGTTAATTTTAGCATTTTCTCGATGGCGATACGATAACGTTACTACTCTGGATTCATAGTGAAAACTCGTGCTCGAGCTACTGAAGTCAAATTGGCACGAAATCTTCGTAAAAAAAATAATTCAGGCAACTTTTTATTGCAATGTGGACCTTTCAAAGATTACCTAATTTAACATGACCTATATTCGGTTTATGTATTGATTTAAACTTTCGCGATTTTTTTACACGTCATTATGATGATAAACACTGGACTTAAATACCTCGACGTTTTGGACGTAACGTTACGTTACGTATAAGGAAAGGAGGAATGGCTTTAGGGAAGGGGATATTCGGCCGTTTTTATTAATGCTGCTAGTATTTTATTAAAATGCGCAATAAGAATAATTTTTCAAAGGACAACTTAATCTAAATTTCATGTATCATAAGGTAATAAATTCATTAGGCATTCATTAGGCTTCTTGCAATGATAATGATCCAGGCGCTTCGCTTGGCCGTTTTTCAACTTTTCACGTCGTCTCTTTTTTGTTTTTTACACGAAGGACCGAGAAAGAATGACAATCATTTGGCAAATATGACCAGGTTAAATATGACCAGGTTAAATGTTAGCATTAGCTGTATTTTTCCTAGCCCGTTCGCGCGAAAATTGCGCTCGCGGTAAGTCACCATATACTCGTAACTCAATGTAACTCTTTAGCAGTAAACTTTCTGTTCCCACACAAACAGTCTCCCCGTTGCGTTTATTTGGTTTTGTTACAAAACGAAGTTGCCGCCTTCCGCCTTTTGATTCCACGTTCCAGTTTCGTGTTTGGATGTGTGTTGGGCAGAACTTTATAATTACATGTAGTGGGAAGTTTAGAGACTTGTTTACATTCGCTTGCTTTTATTTGGTTGATGCATGTTTATTTTGCTTTTAGCGTATGAAACACTTACATACTTTAGCCAATAATTATTATTAGCCTACGTAACTTACCTGCCTTTTAGTATCGTAGGTAAAAGTCTTATATTGCTTTATTTAAAGACTTTAATTTAACGTTAAAAAGTAAAAATATATAAATGAGTTTAGTACACATATATTTACGTCATTTGAAGTCTTTTAATGTATCAGTAACGTCTGTTTTCGATGATCAGTAAGCCGAGCATGAGTTTTCGAATCCTGCGTGATGTTACGTTATCGTATCGAAATCCAGATACCTAATACTAAAATTTAGTTCCAAACACGCCTACGGGCGGGCGCTGTTCCAAACGTCATACAAATTTCTCGATAGCGTTACTAGTCGATTACGTTACACAGTATTTGAATATTCGTACTCGGGCCTCAGTCTCACAATCATTTCGTAAAGTTCGTAGCGCAGTGCTACGAAACAATCGCGAGGAGTGCTACGCCGTAGACCCCCGGAGAATTTAGCGTAGCACTTTTGTACTGACTGGGGCTTTGCCCAGCTGTGGGTCACTTATCTAGGCACACTACTAACTTGAACTAAGGTACACTGAACACTGAAAATAATGAAAATGACCGCGTTTAAACTGTGCCGTCACAGAGACAGCCCAAAAATACACACTTTCTACTATTTTACAGTGAAAATTAAATATTATCGAAGCACTTTGCCTTTGAAATTGAGCTCTCACGAGACGTATTAAACGGTATATCTCGGTCCATAAAAGTTTTATAAAATAGGAGTTTTAGTGACTTTGAAGCGAGCTTTGAGTGAAAAGTGCACAAAAATGGAATATCGAGTCAGGATTTATTTCTAAGAATTGTTTATAAGCTCGTTTTATAGGATTCCGTACATCAAGAGGAAAAAACCGGACAAGTGCGAGTCGGACTCGAGTATTAGCACGCACGTCCTATGCACGCAGTGTAGGGTTATTTTATCTGTCTGTTACCTAAAGAGACAGACATAAAAATTTAAGATTTTGAGATTTTTCTGAGTGGTTGTGCTATAGTCGTAAAAGTAAATCAAAAAGTAATAAGTAAGTATGTTAAGTAAGGTAAGTAGGTTATTTCCTATTGACCTAGAATTATGAACTTTGCACGGAAATTTGGTTGAAATTTGGTCTCACAACACAAGTCTAGGAAAAAAACCGAAAAACGTTAGGTATGGTACCCTCAGTGCGCGAGTCCGACTCGTGCTTTGCCAGGTTTTTTTCTGTCTTAACTTTTAAAAGCTTTTCAATTCCGCCTTAGCATGAAAGGGTGCAGTTTCGTGTTTAGTTGAAGCTAGAAGCAGAAGAAAAGATCACGGCGAACGTTTAAAAATATAATAGAATGCAAAAAACCATGCGAGTTAAAACGGCTGAGTTGCTTTGGAATGAATAGCTTTCCGCACTGTGCAGTTTCTTTTTAAAAACGCTTTAACATTCGTATTCTGTTTCGTACAGAATTTTCCGTACAACTCACATTTTCGGTCGACGGTCGACGACCTCACAGGAATTAGACGCTGACATACCTTACTTTGTAAATCTTTGTATAATTAGCTTAGCAACATTTTCCCGCAGAACAATCTCAAAATTAAGACGTGAGGAAACAATGAAGTGTTACAGGCAGCAACAGAAATATAACGAACTTGATTTTACTAAGTTAATTGTTTTATTATATAAAGTTGTCAGGTTGATCTAGCTGACCCGATAGTTATGACTAAGGTTACATTAAAAAAGTTTAATAATTTTATATGGTGGTTAAGTAATTTTAAATTTTCTAATTTTCCGCGCAATTTCCTTATTTTTTTCTTTCATAAGAACCTTCTCCTGATAATAACGAACAGAACAAAAAAAGAATTAGCGAAATCGGTCCAGCCGTTCAGGCGTGATGCCGTGACCAAGGGAAATAGGGATTCATTTATATCTATATCTATATATATATATATATATATATATATATATATAGATATAGATATAGATGTGTTGAAAAGAAGAAAAAAAAAACCGGCCAAGTTCAAGTCGGACCCGCGCCCTGTAAAAAATCCTACAGGACTTTTTACTTGACATGTGTTATGAGACCAAATTTTAATGATTCTAGGTCACGTAGGTACCCTATAGGCTTTGAGCTACTTGGGATTGACAGACACACCGACATCAAAGTGATCCTAAAAAGGATTGATTTTTGTCCTTTTAAGCTAAGGCACGCGGAACCCTAAAAAATGAATTATTTATTATTATTTATTTATTACTGCAACAGTCAGCCGAAGTTGTTCTTAAGGTTGATGTCAAAAACGCCTTTAACTCTGTTAACAGAGACGTACTTTTAAAGGAAGTTAAAGAGCACGTTCCACTTATCTACAACTTCGTTTGGCAGTGCTATAGCTCTCCAACCAAACTATTATACAAGAATCACACAATCTCTTCAGCAGTTGGCTGCCAACAGGGTGATCCTCTCGGGCCAGCTCTCTTCAGCCTTGCTATTCACCCTATCATTCAAAATTTAAATTCAAAGTTCAATGTCTGGTATTTGGACGATGGAACTATTGGTGGTTCTGTCAGCGAAGTCCTTGATGACCTGCGGGTTTTAACGGAGAAATTCCGAGATATTGGTTTAGATTTAAATTCTTCGAAATGTGAAATATTTTTCTGCGATTCTTATCAGCAACAAAAAGACTCAGCTATTTCTCAATTTCAGGCTATTGCCCCCAATATCAAAATCGTTACTAAAAATTCGCTTAATCTGCTTGGTTCTCCTATTCTCGAGGAATCTTTCTCCGAATTTATTGATGATAAAATACAAAAATTTCATTTGCAGTCTGACGGTCTATTTAAAATTAACCTCCACGTAGCTTATGCGATCATCAAGTATTGCCTTTTTGTACCTAAATTCACCTACGTCCTCCGCTGCAGCCACCTTTGGAAATACCCTCATCTTTTGGATACTTTAGATTCTGTCATAAAAAGTACTTTCATTTCCATTTTCAATATAAACTTTTCAGACCGTTCGTGGTCTCAGTCATCTTTGCCCATTCGCCACGGTGGCTTGGGCATCCGCCAGATTTCTTCGGTTTCACTCCCTGCCTTTCTGTCCTCGGTCCACTACACTCAAAATTTAATTGCCCAAATTCTCAAAACACCTCTGGATAACCTGAATGTGCCTTACCTGACCGAGGCTAAAACAGCATGGAGGTCAGCTTGCCCGTCTGCCGATCTACCCAATACTATTAGTTCGCAGCGACAATGGGATGAGCCGCTCTGTAGACTGGTGCGGGATAACCTTCACCATACGTCTACCAGCTCTGCAGAGCGCGCCCGCCTCCTTGCTGCTGCAAAATGGGAATCTGGTGCTTGGTTACATGCCATACCGTCCACAAATACTGGCACTTTTTTAGACAATAACACTTTCCGGCTCGCTGTGTGTCTCCGTTTGGGAGTGGCCTGTGTTGTCCCACATCGCTGCCCCTGCGGTATGCAGGTCGACTGCCTCGGCCACCATGGACTCTCCTGCCGCAGAAGTTCGGGGCGCATCCCGCCACATGCCGGCCTCAACGACGTCATCCGTCGGGCCTTGGTCAGCGCCGGAGCACCAGCCGTATTAGAGCCTTCGGGCTTGGTCCGCGACGACGGCAAGAGGCCCGATGGCATGACGCTCATGCCGTGGAAAATGGGGCGACCGTTGGTCTGGGACGCCACTTGCGTCGACACACTCGCCCCGTCCCACCTTCCTTCCACAGCCAACAGGGCCGGTGCCGCTGCAGATTCTGCGGAAAACCTCAAGCGACGCAAATATGCAGGCATTAGTAGTGCCTACATATTTGAGCCGTTTGGGGTAGAAACCATGGGTCCGTGGGGTCAGAGTGCGACTAATATATATAAGTCACTGTCGGCCAAACTGATAGAGGCTTCGGGTGACCAGAGGGCTGGCTTTTACTTAGCTCAGAGATTAAGCATTGCTATCCAGCGTGGCAATGCTGCCAGCCTTCTAGGCACCTTACCGTCCGGCAGTGATCTGGGTCAGCTTTTTTATTTATAGATTTAGTTTATATATAGTTTTAGTTTATTGTATTTTTAGTTTTAGTACTAGAATACTTTAATACTATGAATAAAGATTCATTATTTCAAGAATTTTGTTTTACTGTAAAGGTGCCCGAAAAAAAGTCCTTAACAACACAATCTTTTGTTCCAAGAAAATGGCAATAAATTAATATTGTTCGTCTTTGAATAGTTAAAGGAAATAAACATAGCCAACCAATTGTAATTGAACTCGCTAAATAACTTTGTCACAGTGAGCCATCGCTGTATTCAAATATCACAAATATCAAGGATGGCATTGGCGTTTATTGCGAAAACGTTCTACCGTGGGTTGCAGTTGAAATGGTTTTGCTGTACATATTATAATCGTTTTGGTGTTCAGAGCCGTAGCCGCAAGCCAAACAGACTTGGTAACCACGACTTAAAAAGAATTCTGGAGGATGATTATAATTCGAAACGACGAAAATTAGTTATTTGAGGTACAAGGGGACAGAAGGGGACGAAATATTTTGTTACTCGAGGGCGTTATTTTGATTTCAGAGAGAAGCGAGGAATTCACCGTACGCCGCTCGAGAGTAAAATGTTTTGACCTCAAGTCGGGTGACACACACTATTTTTCATCACTATTACCATAGAAGAAAAAAAAAGATCTACGTCTCAAATACGTTGTATAGACATTGGACTGAAAGCGTAAATAAAATGGCCGGTTTTTTGTTGGGATATATATTTTTGACTTCAATAATGAGGCGATTATGTTTAACACGGTGAGAAAAGTATAGCTATACGCCTGTGGCCGTCGCCAACCCTGCAAAAACGGTTTACACTCTTTAAAAGATTCATGCTGTATTAGAAAACCTTGGGAGCTTAATCCACAATCGAACTGCAATCCCGGAAGCAAACAGAGGTAAGGACGAACTTTCTCTCGAGTGGCGAGATAAAAAATGCCCGCGGGCCTTTTATTACCATTCGCTTCCCGAATACCAAACAGATACCGAATGCCTCACTTGGCTGATGGAATTTAAAACGGTATCAGATGTTTCGAGGAATTTGCCATTTGTGCCGCATAAAGATTTTATTAAAACGACAGAAACTTTAAAAATTGCAATACACTCGCAGTTATTTTTTTATTACTCAGCTCGGGTAGCTATTCTGAAAGTAGGTTAAACTATCGTAGCATTTAGCAGGTTTTAATGCAAAAATAAACTTGCTTAACGCTTGTTAACGGCTTAAAAATAAAAACACTGCCGTTGTAAATTCACTTAAAATTCTTTTAACGCTCTTAAACCGTTTGCACGCGACAAAATTCAGTTGCGCAACAGTGTTGGTGTTGCCATAAGCGAAAAACGTGAATTTTAATGCAAGAAACGCGCTGTTCTGGCAACGTTCCAAGCAATGCAATTTCGAATAAAGCTGACAGTCGGGTATTCTCGTATCTAGTACGTTATACAGGGTGTTCTAATGCCTGGAGCACCTTAGAGATAGGAGAATGTGCGCATTACTTTATTGTTACTGAATTCAAAAGCTTTGTGGGTAGTGGTAGCTTAGAGCAGGACTCTTTGGAGTTTTCCACAGGCTAATAGAACAGCAAGTGGCAGGAAGACGCGAGTGGGTCACTTGATGGTAATTGATCTTCGCATAGACATCCGCAACACCAGAAGAATTGCAGATACATTGTTAATGCTCGTAATTTCCCCACCCGTCTTACTCTCCGCACCGAAATACACCAGTTTGAGGCAGGATTAGCGGGTAAGGTGATGGTAGCGCTCTGGACGGACCTCGCACAAGGTCCTGCCACCCGCTAACAAGCATTGGGGCGGGACCAATCTAACATTCAGCATTTATTCGAGAAAATAAATTAATAAGCAAATTTAAAATTTTAACTTTTGTACATAAGTAGGTACCTAATAGCAGATTTAGAATATATTACAATCAATGCCATACATTACTACCAACTTCAAGACAAGCCACCGATATTATTGACCTGTGCTCTAAGCACGACTTGTCGAATCCTGCGTCACGTAAAATCGAATAGTAAACTATGACGAGTTTGTATGACGTTTGGAACAGCGCCCGCCCGTGAGCGTATTTGGAACTAAAATTTAGTATGACGTTTCTCGATCTCGATACGATAACCGTAACGTAACGCAGGATTCGACAAGTCGTGCTTAGGGCACTGTTCTTTTTTAAATGTAGAAGTAAAGTGTCTACAGTGAAAACTCGCTGTTTATTTATGCACGTGAAAATGTGTGCAGGTGTGCTAACTTAATTCCCTTACGAAATTGCACAATACATTAAACATTTCGTCCAAGCTAGTAATAAACTGTAAACGTGGTGTTTCGCCTCCTTGCACTTGGCAGGTTTAGGTGGTGCACCTCCTCATACCACTATTAATTTCTGAAGCAATTGAACTACAGTTCAACGGAGTTCGGCTGCCAGTGGACTGAAATTATTGCTTCTCGTGAAAATGCACATATAAATACATTATATATATATACACACACACACATATATATATATGTCGGAGAATCGATACACTAGTCGGTGTTGATCATAGTCTAAAGTTATAAATTACCTTCATTTGTTATGATTTTAACGAAACGTCAAGCGGTGACAGCTGTCAAATAAATACTGCTTGGGAGTGGTCTGTGCTTGGTTCATTTTGTGGGTAGTTTGTATAAGGTCGAAATGACATTTAGTAACTTTAAAAAGAAAAGGGCATTCTTGATCGGGGGGTCGGACGGATCACAAGTTGGTAATGTAATCCGTTTGCATCGGCTTGGTGCTTTGAGTTTTAATGAGAATTGCCTGTGCCCCAAGTACAGAGTGTTATTTTGAGTCTTAAATGATATCTTGGCAATAGATCACGTGAATGGGCGCAAGCACAGAACTCTCCAACGTTTCCAATATGGTACTTGCATTTCGCGTTAATGGTAACGAGTTAACTGTGATATCAATTGTAACTAATTTAGACCTCGTATGGTGTTATTATTGAAAAGATTATACCTCATTGAGTTTCTTGCCGGTATCTTCTCAATAGAGGTTATTTCCGAACCGTGCGGTAGAGTCATTGATGTAGGCCTTAATCAAATAAAGACTGGCCTAGAAGTGAAACATGATGTGTCTGCAGTTATTTCTACCACCTCAATCGACCTTGAGGATGAGTAAAGCTCATGACCAAGCTCTACTACGTGTAAAACCCATTTCATCCTGACACAGCTAGCTAGCAAACCAGGTCCGCTGGTGTGTGCGATGTCTCGTCCCGGTCCCCAGTCCCCGAGTTCAGATGTGGGATGGAACTGCATGTCCCACTTCAAGATAACAAAGATGATTATGACGACGGTTATGCTGATGATGATTGATTGAATTGTACGATCGATGCTGTTCGAGGTGACCATGCCAGTCTTCTTTGGCTGCTCCGGCTACCGTGCAAGTAGTTGTTTGTGAACCCCATTCGGAGGATTTAAATATGCCTGGTGAGTCGCTTTCAGTTTCTTATAATTTGTGTAACACGTGGGTTTCCGTTAAATTTCTTTACCGAGTTTACGTGATTTGGTTAAAAAAACTGGTAGGGTATACCCGTGCCCTATGTACGATACTATGGCAGTATGATAAGTAAAGAATTCTAATAGGTACTCAAGTTCATAATTTCAATCGAGCTATCGTGATGTTCAGTGCAAGTGCACCGAATAGTCATTATTGTCAGGTAGACTTTGTTTAAATGGTTTGAACGGTTTGACTTTAAAAAGCAACGTGAGGTTTATACGATGGTAATCAGTTTATTTTTTGGATAAAACAAACATTAGCTATCCGTGTTGGTGTGCAAATCACACGTGAGGGTCTTGTGTAGTTAATCGGAGCCCTTAATAAGTGACAATGAATAATAAGAGTTGTGTGTTGAAATAATAATCGACGTGTTTTAAATTGTTTGTTTTTTTTTTGTACAAAGAAAATACGTTTCGATTGAGTACCTAACTAGAGGTAACGTTTGTTAATTATGTTGTCGTAGCGCTCATGTCGCTAGCTTTGAGTGGTAAGTACGTGTATGTTCGCGACCCAGTTTACAATAAATCATAGTTTTGGGTTTTGGACAGGCAAGAGAAGCGAGTGTTTTAATTTTTGCTAAGCAAGTTCGTGTAAATTGAATTCGTGATTTTGGTTACGCTACTGATAACGTGAAAAAATTAACCTTTTCGTGGTGTGAACCATTAATTCGAGCTCTTAAGATTGACAAGCAAAATTCATTTGATGTTCGTATGTCATGTGTTGTTGATTGCTGGTGTGAGTGTCTTTGGCTCAGACTGATTGCACCTTCGGTCATTCGTAGGCGTAGGCGTAAAATCGGGCCTCATTTCCCGTCGCAGTGCGGCCACGACTGTGAGTGGCGTGCGTTTGGCTCGCGGGTGTAATCGGTCACCACGATCGCTGGATGGAGGCGATTGGTTTTGGATATCGCTGGATGGAGGCGATTAGTTTTGTGTGAGATGGATACTGGATGGAGGTATTCCATGTGATATTGTGTGTAGAGGTTGCTGGATGGAGGCAACTGACACAGCACTGTGCACTCATGTGATGCTGAGAGAGAGACTCGATAATGTTTAAACTTTGTGCTGATTTGAGTTTTGCTTGACAAGTAAAGAGACTTATGTTCACCAATAGAATTATTTTCGTTATTTCCTTGATTGTTAGTTTTTATGGTCAGGAAGGCCGAGTGGAAAAGTTTTGGGTACTGTTCAGATTTTCTTGTCCACAGATACCTCCCACGAGGACGTGTGAGACGTCAGAATGGCCGTGTCGGAGAATCGATACACTAGTCGGTGTTGATCAGTCTAAAGTTATAAATTACCTTCATTTGTTATGATTTTAACGAAACGTCAAGCGGTGACAGCTGTCAAATAAATACTGCTTGGGAGTGGTCTGTGCTTGGTTCATTTTGTGGGTAGTTTGTATAAGGTCGAAATGACATTTAGTAACTTTAAAAAGAAAAGGGCATTCTTGATCGGGGGGTCGGACGGATCACAAGTTGGTAATGTAATCCGTTTGCATCGGCTTGGTGCTTTGAGTTTTAATGAGAATTGTTAGTGATTTAATGAACTAAGTGCCTGTGCCCCAAGTACAGAGTCTTATTTTGAGTCTTAAATGATATCTTGGCAATAGATCACGTGAATGGGCGCAAGCACAGAACTCTCCAACGTTTCCAATATGGTACTTGCATTTCGCGTTAATGGTAACGAGTTAACTGTGATATCAATTGTAACTAATTTAGACCTCGTATGGTGTTATTATTGAAAAGATTATACCTCATTGAGTTTCTTGCCGGTATCTTCTCAATAGAGGTTATTTCCGAACCGTGCGGTAGAGTCATTGATGTAGGCCTTAATCAAATAAAGACTGGCCTAGAAGTGAAACATGATGTGTCTGCAGTTATTTCTACCACCTCAATCGACCTTGAGGATGAGTAAAGCTCATGACCAAGCTCTACTACGTGTAAAACCCATTTCATCCTGACACAGCTAGCTAGCAAACCAGGTCCGCTGGTGTGTGCGATGTCTCGTCCCGGTCCTAGTCGCCGAGTTATATATATATATATATATATATACATACTAGCTGTTGCCCCCGACTTCGTCCGCGTAGATTTCGGTTATCGCTATCCCGCGGGAACTTTATAATTTTCCCGAATAAAAAGTTGCCTATGTTATTCCTCAATATCCAAACTAACTTCTTACCAAATTTCAACTAAATTGGTGCAGCGGTTTTCCCGTGAAGAGGTAACAAACTGACAGAGAGACACAGTTACTTTCGCATTTATAATATTATAGGTAGGATGTATAAAAAAAACCACTGAATTTTGCATAGATGTTCCCTATGACCCAGACAAGGGATAAGGGTGAATTTTGTGAATTTTCCACGGGATAGGTAGTTTTGCCACGGCACAAAGCCGCAGGAAATAAGATTTTTATGAAGAAATTGTCCAACGCAGACGCCATGTGGTTGTGCCCATTGCTACAATACACAACCCCAGTAGGTAGGCATCGTTGTAATGTAAGTACGATCTTACTAAATATAGCAGCCCGTCGCGGCTTCGCACGGGGTAGACAATTATAAAATGAAAAAAGTTGTTGTAGTGACATAACTACAATAGTTGGACATATGCTACCGCGGAGTTTTTTGTAGACATTATGATGTTCTTCAATATTGTTGTACATTATTTTGTTCTATCGCTAATAGTTTCGGCAGCGCATTCGACGAAAGACATTTTAAGACTCATTTTTCTACACCTTCGGTTACATTGTTCAAATTTTACCAAGGATCCCTAATTTTTTTCAAAATGAAATGTAGCCTATGTCAAATTGGAAGAATGTAGCATTCTATTGGTGAAAGAATTTTTTAAATCGGCCCAGTACTTTTTGAGCCTATTCATTACAAACATACAAACATACAAAAATAGGTACAAATCTTTCCTCTTTATAATATTATTAGTGTAGATTTACTAATATAAGAAAAATATTTTGTTTTAGGTCCCAGAGCGCCACCACCTAACAATAAAAAATCCTTAAGATTAACATATTTGTAATTATGGTGACACAGAGGACACCGAAAAATTTGAATAAAATATGTTTGGATTTTTGTTACACAATCACGCAAAAGCAGCTGGACGGATTTGGACCAAATTCCGAATGGGCATAGCTTATATCCCAGATTAAAACAGACAGATAGACTATCTCCTAACCTGGGAAATTGAATGAAACGCTGATATTTCTAATATTATGGTGTCTGATGTAGGTACAGTCAGTAGCAGAAATATCTAAACAACCGAAGCGGTCAGAGTGGTCTAAGTACGGCTCTATTGTTGTAGACACTTATCGATCTCTTAAGATTGTGTCCCGTTGTGGACCGTTTCGGTTGCTTAGCTACTTCTGCTGTTGATTGTAGGTATATGTCAAGAGGAAGCTGTAAAAGAAGTCTGAAATCTGTGTCTTGTTTTGATCTATTGACGATAAAAACATTTAATTTGTGTTCAATTTTAACGTAACATAAATTTTATTGAAGTAAAACGAAGACGAAATTGAAAATTGTGTTAACTTGTTTTATGAAAATGTTTTCATAAAACAAGTTAACACAATTTTCAATTTCGTTTTTATTTAATTTTCGTTTCGTTTTAAGTTTCGTTATTATGTAATAAACACCGCTAGTAAATGTCATTGCATGTGTTTTTTCCATTTGTCTTTGAGTTGCACGTTAATTTAAACCTTACAATAAACTACAACCAACTATCCAACCTACTGTGGGTATAATCTTTTAGGGAATCAGCGGAGCGAAACGTATTATATGCGCGCGTTACTTACAGCTCTGTTCAATTGAAGCCAGGGAATATAATGAAACTAGGTTCCGCATACACTGCAATGTCTGCTACATCTGTGAGATTACAATGGAAATAGCAATAGATATTTAAATCACATTAGGTTGTTAATGTTCTCGCGAAAGTGATATCTATTTCATTCAGGCACCAAGTGTTTGTTTGTACTTGTTTGGAAACCCTATGCCCAAAGTAATTTGGGCATAGGGTTTCCTCCAATAATAGAATAAGGCTTGAGCTTTTACTTTAAAGGTTTCAGTAAAACAAAAACTTCGAAAAATCCAAATTTTCCTTGTGTTTTCTTTAAGCAAGTATACCTTTTTTTTGTTTTCATTGTTATGTTGTCTTCAATATAGTTTTTCTATTGTATTGTATATTGTCTTCGAAAACCTCTACCTGAGCCGTGTTTTATAAAGCCACAAGTTACAATTTACAAGTGGAAGTCTCATTCTATCACCTTTTGTTAGAAAGAGACTTCCGCTTGTAAATTACAACTTGTAACTTTATAAAACACGGCCCAGGTGTTTTTATAAAATATAGGCTTGTGATGGAGCACTATCACGCCTGATAGTAAGCGAAGACTGTGGTCCAGGATGGAGCCCGCTTGCCTAGTAAATGCCCGTTCCCCCTAGACTTGAAAACGTCAAATTGTAGTATTCAGAGAACACTGACGCAGGCAGGGAATTCCACTCGTTAGGAGGGAAATTTCCTAAACAATAAACACAAAACTTCCACAGATTTATTGCTGAAAGCAGCGTAACTTATACGACTCCGCATGACCCCTATCCTATACACACAATAATTCACTATAACACCCGAAAGATTAACGAAAACAAAAGCACAACACATGGCCGCTAACGATATGATCCCCAAATAATCCGGCCGAAAAAGATTTCACTTACTCCCATCTTATTGGGCCAACAATACGTTAAGTAGGTATAAGTGTATTGATGGATGAAGGCTGAATTGTTAGGGAGCTATTTCCCGCCCGATCGAACACAACTGTTACACTATGCTTCTTGATAGACTTTTGTTTTGGTGACGCAAATTGAACTATCTATCTATGTATCTAGCTGCGACGTGGGTATGTAGATTGTAGATACATCGGGTTTAGGGCTTGTCTCGTACAATTTTTCAGTCCTAATATAAAGCTTGGACGAATGATTGTTAATCATATTTTTTCTTTTAACTTTACTGAATATTTTAATCGGTCAAATGTATGTCAAATATTGCAACTACGAATAATTTAACCTTGTTTTAGGCCTTTTTAATTGGCCTCTAAATTTAGGGGTGAAACAAAAATGGACAACTTTATTAATCTGTCTGTATTGCCATCACAATTTTTATGTGCAAACAATAATTGGAGTTTAATTTAGAAAGCATAGATGGTCTTCCATCGTGCATGTACCTGGATAAAGTTAAATTGGTAGGTATGCGGCTTGTCTTTGCCGTTTGGCATTTGTTGTAATTGCGTCTCTTTCTAACCGGTTAATTTCAAAAGGGATGGATATAGCCGCAAAGACAGCTGCAACTGCAGCCCTAATAGCCGTGTGAACTAACTTTTAGTTGGCCTGAACTTTGCTCTCATAACTCTATCAAGCATTTTTTACCGTTGCTATGGGAAACATATTTCCCCGAGAGCAAATGGCACGGTTATTTTTCACGAGGAAGCATGTCAACATACAATGACTAGGTTGGAGGGACGAAGTCCAGAAGGATCTTTCGGATCTCGGGGTCGATGGCTGGCAAGAGCTGGCCCAGGACCGCAAGGCATGGCGTAGTCTGGTGACGGAGGCCAAGATCCACTTCGGGTCACTGCGCCCAGGGCCGTGTTTTATTTAGCTACAAGTTGTAATTTACAAGCGGAAGTCTCTTTCTAACAAAAGGTGATAGAATGAGATTTCCGCTTGTAAATTGTTACTTGTAGCTTTATAAAACACAGCCAAGCTAGTAAGTAGCGTACAATGACAATGCACAGAAAAATTAGTTAAGTTAATTAATCAGCTGAAAACATTTTTTTCTATGCATTGTCGTTTGTCGTTGTATGCTGAATTTCATTTCATAAAATAGTAGTTTATGCAACTGGTACATAATGAGGGTCCTTAAAACACGAGTGTGTTTATACGAAACGAGGCGAAGCTGAGTTTCATAATAGGATCACACGAGTGTTGTAAGGCCTATATCATACCCATATCTGTCACGAATTTGACTGTTTTTTTTAATCATAGACAAACATACCGAGCTGGCGTTTCGTAAACTGTTTTTTTTTGTGTAAAAAAAAATGTATCACATTATTATTTATACATGTCGGGCCGAACATGGCTTATATACGTGAGTGATCCGTTTTATTTCACTATGATTGTAAATTACGTTGGTTTTCAAATTTGAAACATCGAATTCGATATCGAAAAGTCATTACGACATCGAATTGGTGGTGCTGGGGCTGGCGGCGAAGTCATCGTCGTGCTGCAATGCTGGTCATTTTCTGCGGTTTCTGAACGCATTATAGAGGACTTATGATATGTGTGTAGAGATAAAAAACATTAAAATTCAAAATTCAAAATTTTTACACGTATTTTTTTTTATTCGACTATTAAATTCGACTATTCTCATTACCTAATAAGGATGTAGTTGGTATACGTTAGACCAACTTTATTGTGTACTGGTGTGTTATTAAGCTCCTCCTAAGCAAATAATTGGCATAGAAGTAGTTTTTATGACTTCCCATATTATATTGATTTTTAGCCATTTCTAGGGTAAAAGGGAAAAACGGAACCATTGCGTCACTTATAATTACTATTACTTCGCTGTCCATCTGTCAGTCTGTCTATCGGTTTGTCAATCACAAGTCAATCAAAACCTAATAGGGTTCCAGTTGAGTCAGAATTATGAAATTCGGCAATTCAATGATTTCTAAAATTATCGTATTTTTGAATCTCACCGGTAACTAAAATGGTCACACCTATGATGTCAAAATTAAATGCGAATGCCCCCACCCACTCGTAAACAAGATCACTGAGTGACTTTCAATACGATACAACACAATTCTTAAAATACGGCTTCATCGGTACAATCGATGATTTCGCTAAAGTCGAGTATGAAGACACTATCAGCGGTTAAGACGTTGTTCGGTTAATGTTAACGTTATGGTTAGTTAGGTTAGGCTTCACAGCTTAACCTAAAAACCCAACCCCTCCCCCACTTAGTCGGATATTAGCCAACGGCTAACTATTTTAAGACATAAAATAGTTAGCCGTTGTTGCCCAGGGTGCACCGGGCCAAACGCTACTCTTCCCCTTAAGACTCTTAAGAAGGAACCGTAACACTCGAGCACACGAAGAGGTTATCCGACACGCACCCCACTGAGTGACTTCTTGACCGCTGGCAATGACAGCTAACCTCAATCTGCTATGTTGGCATGCTTCTCTATGACAGAAGCGCAAATTAGCTGCATGTTAGTAGACGGGTATGACATTAAAAAATATGGCTTTCGGCAAATAGTGATCAATCTCATGGATGAGAATTTAGTTACTAAGTGAGATTCAAAAATCGTCCCCTAGGTTTCACAACACAAAGTCAAGTAAAAAGTCCGACTCGCACTTGGCCGGTTTTTAAGCAGCGTTTTGTCTCGAGGTCAACATCAAGAGCGATCCAATTATTCCAGCTATTAAAACCCTGTAATGAAACAAACAGATTAACGAACGGTTTGTAAACATTTCAATTTCAAGTATTCGGGTCATTCAAAATTTATTTCGTGCCGTAAACACGACGTGATAGCCATTGTCGTTGTTGATTAAGATTCTATGCGCCTTCACTTTGATTAAATATACAAAGTGAGATTTCGTAGGTACCAACGTTTAAATTTTGCAAACCGCAAAGAGTTATTGCGTTCGCGCTCAGCTTATGTAGAATTGCGGCTTATTCGCTCGAAAAATTCGGGTGCATACCGCGTTTTTACTGTGCTCATGATATATTGTAATTTCTTCGAGTTCAATGTCCACAACTCCGCTGACATAGACTAGGACAAATACTGTAAGCTTGTTTTAAACTATTAGCTTGGTTTGTTTTTTTTGTCAAATATTGTCGTAAGAAAAAAGCCAGTAGAGCCGTTATTTTTGGCTTTATTTATTATAGGTAGCTATTGGGAACCACTTTTTCCCCATAATCTAGTGCTCGGCCACGGAGGGCTTATTTGTTTGTGAATTTTTCACTCTTGCTATTCGGAGCAGACACAAATAAATCGGACAAATCAAAGATCCTAAGAATCGGTCCAGCCTTTCTTGACTTCTAAATGGGGTAACTAACACGACTTCCTTTTATATACATACAGGGTTCGTTTTAATGAGCCGTCAACACTTCAGCCAGGGGTCGAGTAAGTCTAAATGTATACCCCTGCAAGGTTTACACTTCGAGAAAAAAAAGTTGTCCCATAGGTACATTCATTGCTTCTGCCGGTTGACAATTTATATGGAAGAATGATTTTTTATATTATTATTAAAAAGAAAACTTTACAGGGTGCTCACTTAGACTTACTCAACCCCTGGATGAAGTCTTGACGGTTCATTAAAACGCACCCTGTATAGATTTCAAAATCGGTTGAAGCGAAAATGTCATTATTTCCATGAAACCCGACGGAATAGGTACCAAGAGATTGAATTTTGAAAGTCATTAAGAGGCTGACTACTGGGTCCGTTCCCTCTACTACATAATAATATATCTAGTCGCTTTAATAAGTATGACACTATTAGGTTTGGAGTACAATGAGGTATTCTGCAGGGGATGAATAAAGTTACATGTAGCGAATTTTGTATGGATGGACTGGAAATTACAGTTTGGAATATAAGCTTTATTTTGTTCAATTGTACCTACGAGTTGTCATCGAGGTCCGTTGTTTATAGGAGTAATATGTTTTTAGAACACGAGTCTATACCTACTTACTCAATGTCAATTTAACAATAAGTCAAGCAAGGCTTGTACACCATGCTTTTTATGTATACAAGTTACGTATTGTAAGAGCTAATGTAACTTGTTTTTAGAAAAAAATACTTTGTGCCAAGTTTCTTGCGGCGCATTCTTCTTGGCAATCATGGTCTTTCCGAAAGCGCTGGTAGACTCAAAAAAATGACGTGTAAAAGAGCATTCAACTGCCTATTTGCTGATTTTTTTTTATTTTTATTGTTATGTCACATTGCGGTTCTTTTGAACCGATTGCAAAAAGCGGAGGTTCTCAGTTAGTCTGATTCTTTTTTCCTAAAGCCGTAGTAATGGTAGCCTAGGGGTTTGACTTCTAGGCTCTCAAGCAGAGGGCCGACGGTTCTCGATTCTCTGAGTTTTTCGAACTGTATGTGCCATTATACATTTCTGCACATCTGCACACTCCATCAAAGCAATTCAATGGTGTGTGTGAAGTTTTCAATCCGCACTGGGGCCGTATGGGAAGTATAGTCCAATCCCTCTCATACTCTCGGTGCCCAGGGGGGCTAGCACGCGTGCCATTTTTTGTCGTTTGTCGCTCAGTGCGTCCTTCACTGATTCCATCACTATGAAAGGGACCCACTGCGCGACAAGCGACAAAATGGCACACCGTGCTACATGTGCAGTATTGGGATGTAAATAGGTTGGGAAGTTAAAAAGAAGGAGGCATATCTGTTAAGCGTCTCTCTCAGTGATATTGTGGTTATTTTTAGGTGTTCACAAATCTTTTCCACGTAGAAACGAGAGACCATTTGATGTGATTATATTATTTTTATTATGTTTATCATCTTTAGGGTTCCGTACCTCAAAAGGAAAAAACAGAACCCTTATAGGATCACTTTGTTGTCCGTCTGTCTGTCTGCCTGTCTGTCAAGACTCTTTTTCTCTGGAACGCGTGGAGGTAGCATGCTGAAATTAATACCGAATACTCAAGCCTGAAAAAATCAACCTTCTAAGTCAACGCAATCAAAAGATACAGTCATTAAAAAATCTATTTTCATACAAATTACCGAAATCCGAAAACCTAAAGGGTACTTCCAGTTGTCCTAGAAACTTGAAATTTGGTATGAAGGTAGCTCTTATAGCACAACCACTCCGCAAAGTCTCAAAATCTCAAAAATTTATGTCTGTCTCTAGGTTTCGAGGACCAATATAAATTGACCCCACACTGGGTACATTTTGCTTAGGAGCAAGGCTCTGCTTACGCTGGACTTCATAAAACACTGGGGAAAAGCGTTAAAATCTTTCTACGGAACCCTCGTGCGCGAGTCCGACTCGCACTTGGCCGGTTATATTTATTTATAATTAAACATGTCGCACGGCATAATCCGGACGGCAATCGGGCCCTCTTGTGTGCGAACAAGTGCCTCTGACGAACACTGGCCTATTTTAGGATGCCTATGCACTTTTAGCGACACTAAAGGCCTAGTTAGTTGGAACGCCTACTTATTTAAACGCTGCATTAGTCTCTCTTCCTCTCTCTCGCTCTCTTAAGTGATAAAAGGATAGAATTTTGCTCACGTCGTCAGCGGTAGCGGTCATAGTTACGAGTATCTGAGGGTCGAGTACGACTTTACGAATCCTGCGTAACGTTACGGTTGTCGTATCGAGATCGAGAAACCTCATACTACATTTTAGTTCCAAATACGCTCACGGGCGGGCGCTGTTCCAAACGTCATACAAACTCGACAACGTTTACTATTCGATTTTATTCGATTCGGTTTATACTTCGTTTATTTAGCATAGCAGTCCGTCCCGGCTTCGCACGGGGTAGACAATTATCAATATTGTTGTACATTATTTTGTTCTATCGCTAATAGTTTCGGCAGCGCATTCGACGAAAGACATTTTAAGACTCAATATACAATGACAATGCAAAGAAAAATCCGTTAAGCAGCTGGACTTGAACCAGCAACCTCGGTAATCCGTACCGATTACCGAGGTTGCTGGTTCAAGTCCAGCTGCTTAACGGATTTTTCTTTGCATTGTCATTGTATATTGAATTTCATTCTATGAATGTTTCATAAAATAAAAACAAAAATAATCAATAAATCGATTATTTTCATTTATTTTAAGACTCATTTTTCTACACCTTCGGTTACATTGTTCAAATTTTACCAAGGATCCCTAATTTTTTTCAAAATGAAATGTAGCCTATGTCAAATTGGAAGAATGTAGCATTCTATTGGTGAAAGATTTTTTTAAATCGGCCCAGTACTTTTTGAGCCTATTCATTACAAACATACAAACATACAAAAATAGGTACAAATCTTTCCTCTTTATAATATTAGTGTAGATGTAGATTAGAAAGAAGGTAAGAATTTTGACATGTCTTTTTATTGGAAAACGATTTTTTTTAATAAATAACCGTTACGTATAAATCATAACAATATAAATAATTAAATCTCATTGTTATTTAATTGTTACTTGCTGATAATTATTTTTTAACACGCGACGAATAAGAGGGGTGTTATACGTTTGACCTATGTATCTGTGTGTCTCTTTATCTGTGTATCTGTCTGTGGCATCATAGCTCCCAAACGAATGGACCGATTTCAGTGCGGTCTTTTTTAATCGGAAGGTAGTTTAATCGAGATGGTTCTTAGCGAAGTTTCATTGAAATCTGTTCACCCGTTTTTGAAGTATTGAACTTTGAAATGACAATGTCGGCGGTTTTTCAACTTTTATAAGTTGGTCAGGTTATTAATGCTAAAATTAACGAAGTACAGCCCGCTGTAAGTGACTCCCCAACTTCAGCCAAAGTCAAAGAAAATTTGTGTCCTCAAGAGAACGATTCCTAACGAAGTGTTTTTATTACAACGCAGTTTTCTCACAAAGAAACGTGTATTACGAGATGGGTAAACATGGGGTAGGATTACCTATTATGCGAGTATAATAGACTAAATATAGGTACGCCATGTTTGTACGAAATGAGGTTGAATGTGGTTACGTAGAGGTTGGTGAAGGAGACTTTCATTACGCGTATTAGTAAATTTATTATAGTAGATAAAATTAACAAGAACGAACCGTATCTATCCCACAGAACTATAAAAAAGTATGAAATATACATTATAAGTGGTTGAATTGAGTAATGTTTTTATGTCAGTGTTTATGACCTTGACATAAGATTGATTTTGGCCTGACCTGGTGGCAAAATTTTTTTCAGTACCTACTTATACGTATAAGTATATGGAACGATTAGCAATGCAATGAGTTATAATAATATTGAAAAAGAAATTTACGCATGAAAGTAAACAGAAATCGATGAATAATGTTGATTAAATTTCTGAATTCTGTATGCCTTTACAAACGTGCGTTTCATATTTATAAATTATTCATTACTATACATTCTGAAGGGAATTCTTATTCCACTTTTTGATTACCTACGTGTTGCTTCTGTAAGGGTGAAAAATTGGGCTGGAAATAATAAATAAATTCACGGCAATTTATTAACACGAAACTACCGGACACTCATATATAATCATAGCTACTCTTTCTATAAAACATCATACTTTGTTTGCTGTTGACTTTAGCGATCCCCCGACACCGACGACGCTGAGATAAAAATTATGCTAGGTATATTGAACTGAAAGGGCTAATCCATACTTCCATCCATACTAACAAAATATAATATTAGGCATTATTTTTTACTTTTTTAGTTTTCTTTTTGTCGACTTTTTTTGTACTTATACGTTTTTTACTTTATATTAGGATTTTTTGTCGGCGTTTTTTGTTGTCTACTTTTATGTTTTTTACATTCACTTCACAATATATATTTTATTATTTAAATCAACAAAAAATCCAAGACATCAACGAACTCCCGGATTATGAATTTCCAAACTTAGCCATACTGAAAACATCAACGGGCTCCCGGATTACGAATTTCCGAACTTAGCCATACTGAAGACATCAACGAGATCTGAACTTGAGACATTTAAAAGCTTAATATCTCAAAAACGGCCTAACCGATTTTTATGAAACTTAGCTATGAACAATCTCGATTAAACTAGCTTTCGATTAAAAAAAGCCGCGTCCAAATCCGTCCATCCATTTACGAGCTACGATGCCACAGACAGATACACAGATACACAGACACACAGATACACAGGTCAAACTTATAACACCCCTCTTTTTCGTCGGGGGTTAAAAATTAACCCTTTATTTCGTAGAACTAAAAAGAGGAATCCTGAATTCTAGTCTCTTCTCATTTTATTGCTACTAAAAATGTGTAATAAAATAAAAATACTAAAAGACTTATAGACGTTGATGATGGTTCAAAACAAAAATGTTTTAAGTAAACTTCTATTGCTAATGATATTTGACACTTAGTTACTTTGGTTTATGACATAATTTTTAACAGCAGAAAAAATTATATACGCCGTTTGTGCTATACACTGTCTATGTTCATCATCGTATACATTGTCAAATAAATGGTCGGTCGTCGTAATGGAACAGTTTGGAATTACACATTTCAATACAAACATTCGTAAACCTAAATATCTGTTTGTACCTTGCCACTTAATCGCTACCTACTAATTAATTAAAGATCCCTGCGGGAAAATTAAGGTCCTTTTTGGGCCCGAAAGGTAATTACGGTCATTATTAGAAGGCACGTCTTATCCGAACGATGAAAGAAGCAGGGTTTTTATGGGGGGACATTGTTATTTCTGACAAAAGGTAGGTATGTACTTAGTAATAAGTAAAGGAAAGGCGTGTTTAAAAATACCCAGGTATTTGCCGAAAATACGTTGGAAAAAAGGTGGTATTTTGAGATCAAGAGGAATCTACAGTAGGCAGCCCTGTATGGGCAATAGGTTAATAGTTTACAAATCTGCCTCTTCCAACTAAGAATGTGTCTATATAAATAAACATTTAATAAAATGAGAAAGATTCAACTTTGACTTTAATTATAAGCTCGTATAAAATATCAAATAATTGCGAATTCCCTCGGAGAATCCATTTGTCTAATTACCGGTTCGATACTTAGTGAACTGGTTCGTGTTTCAAAATAGATTTTATTAATATCAGCTCCTAATAAATTGGTTAAAACCGGCACGATTATAAAAGCCGTCGATATGTTTCTTCAGTTTTGTCGCACGAAGTTTACGCGATTGGAAATCACAGTAGTATCTACCTAATTATTAATTATTTAAGAATCAGCATTGCTATTCAGCGGGGCAACACTGCTAGCCTTTTGGGCACCATGCCACGGGGGCCTTATTTAGATTTAATTTAGTTTTAAGTTTTAGTTTATTCAATTTTAGCTTAGATTTAATGTCATTGTAAATTGCTTTTATTATGTGAATAAATTACTTTCTTATGTAGATTATGTAGTTCGACTTTCAATTAAGAAAACACTGAAGTTGATGACAGGTTTGTAATTTTATCTGAAAACCAGCTTTTTGAAAACCAATTATGTGCTTCTATCACATCGTCTATTATTTTAATCATGTGATATTTTTAGCAATTTTTGAATTTTGGGTTGACCTTAGTGATTCGATCAGATGATTTGACAAATTGCATAATACAGCAAAACGAAATTTAAAGTAAAAAAAGTCAATGTGGCATATTCGACACTGAATCACAATGCAATAATTTCTATCATAATTGAAATTACACCGTGTATTTATTCCATAAAAAAAGAACAATATTCTCCTTACCTACAATCTTTAGTAAAAAATGTTCACAGTTTTTTTTTATTAAGTAATTTACATTAAAATTAACGTCTCTGTTTTCGATTATTCTGTTTGTTTAACTTCTTCGGTCTTGGTAGACCTATTTTGAACTTTTCCATAATTATGTCTATCGCTTCGGCAAAAGGTACTCGCCCCCACCACAGTAATGAAGAGTCTCAATAAATCAACTGCCTCCAGCCACGTAAAGGGTTTCGCGGAATTATTCTAATTAAGTTAATACAGGACATCCCTAAAGCGTCATATATTATTCTACAAGTAAGGCTGAAAAGTTTTGATTTATATTTCTAGTCTTAAAATAACGAAGCGTATTTGTAGAGGGACACAAATTACAGGGGATAAAGAACTCAACCATATATACTACTGTAGTCTTTGAACTCAACAAAACTGGTCCTACACTCTTGGCCGCTACCAACAGTGTTGCCATACAGTAGACACTAAAAATCTGTGCTTCCAACGACGAAATCCGTACAAGTAAATCTGAAACTCTATACGAAAGTAAGCTTGAAATTACTTAAAAAAATACAATACAACAACTCTTTTTTTGAACACCACATAACAAACAAAACAGATAAAAAGAAAATGGCCAAAGCTAAAAAAACATAAATTTTCGTTTGAGTTCCTAGTTTTCGCTCCAGACTTCTAGTTTTCGCTTTAAACTTGAATTATTCTTGGAAAATATCGCCGTGAGTTCTAAATCATTTTTCTCCGTTAAAACTTTGTTGGTTTTCCCCTAGAGCTGGTATATAAATCTTTGGCTGACAGGCAGATATGATCATTAGCTACGTGTTACGGCATTTACGTCACCTGCAATATTTCATACTAAAAATACCTCAGATGTATTGGGACAGTTTGTCTGGCACATATGTCTAATCATGCGTATCTCCAAAACCTTATTTAATATTCATAAACCTATTTTAACTAAAATGCCGTCAAAGTTCATTTGTCCTTTTTTGTCACATTGACATTTCCGTTAGTAAGAAGAAGACAAAACCTATTTTAGCTAATGGAGGCTTGAGTGACGTTTATGAACAAGGCCCAAAGACCCTGCCGCATGAAGCGTGCTATCCTTCTAAACAGGCTAACTGGTCAGGACAAGCTACAAGCTGTAGCTCTCTCTGATTGGCCAGTCTAGAATACGATGTTGAATTAAAGGTTTTGCTAAATACATACATACATACTGGAAGTGGGTCAAAATTCACTTGAAAGGTTTGAAATAAACAAATAAACATACGAAGTTGATAAAAGCTAGTAGGTAATAATGAAGAAGCAATCCAAAATGGAGTACGTTGTACAGTCAAGGTCACCAATATGTATAAGTACACCACACAATCCCAAAAATATGTATACTGACCTTATTACTGCGACGGTAAGGTTGATGTTACATATTTTTGCAACTTTGCGCGGATCCATGTCTTTGACTTTGACTGTACAGTAATTTCCGTACTCCACTGTAAATGACTCATCCCAAATTACCACTTTGAAGCGAAACTAAATTTTAGCTAACAGCGTTGCGGTCTTCAAGATGCTTAAATCTACTTAGGACATATAAGCCATTTAAATTCGTCTCGAATTTGAGACGAAATCCGCAATCGGGTTGCTAAGTCGGATCAAAGGAAACCAGGTACAACCATCTTTGGAACTTAGACTGTAGTAATAGAATGGTATTCTGTACGGCGCGGGATGTTTGATAAAGGGTAAACATTTGTACTGGAATGGTTTTAGGGTCCCGTCCGAGCGCAAATGGTAAAAGGGAACCCTTATGGTGTAACTCGGTTCGTCTGTCTGTCCGTCGTCACAGCTAATTATCTCAGGAACTACTGTGTGAGGTCTATCTGTCATTCTCCACCAATAAGAGATAAGCTACAGGCCTATGATTGGTGGAAATTGATAGATGAATGAGAGGAAATAGGTAATTAAAATTACCTAATTAACTACAGTTAATTTTATTGCAAAGGGGGCTCAAAATTTCAAAGTGGGCTTACCTACTAGGTGAAAGGTTTTAAAACCATTTTTCTTTTTTTTAGGTTGTATAGTTTTCGAATTATAATAAAAAAATGTAAAATAAAACCCGCCCCCTTGTGTCCGAAGTTTCTAGAGAAAAATCTGTAATTATTATATAAAATCGATGTTCATATAAAGACCATGGAAAAAAAAACAATGTCTCTAAATAGCACAGTTTTTCAGGAATTATCAAGAAATACATTAGTTCAACAACCGGACAAGAGATGGCGCTGTCCGCTTGTCCGTCGATTCTCTATTGAATGGACTGTACGTAAAGTAGCACAAATATTGTTAGATGATGGCTCGGAACCCTTGGTGCGCGAGTCGGACTCGCTCTTGACCGGTTTTTGGAGATTTTTTGCTCTCTGTCTTGGGAAACCTAATAAGTGTCCCGTATGTTTTCGTACAGTTATGTTTGTTGACAAGTTTGCTATGTGCAAGGAAAAACTTTGTGTGAAGTAAGTATTACTATGAAAAACTTTACGTAAGGATAATCTTGTGTGGTTAGAAAAAGGTTTTTGTACCAGCAGGTAGAGTCTCGCTACTGAAACTTGACCTTAAAAAAGACGACAATTTAGAAAAATCTTCAGTTTTCTTTTGCATTTCTTTTCACTTAGGTAATTAGAACTTTAAATTTTAATGCAGTCAACTTGCAAGAACCTCTAAAAATTAAAAAAAAAAACTTTAGTAAAAGGTGACTCCAGAGACAAAATAAACTGATTAAGAATAAAATCATGTTTTTTGTTACTATTAAAAACTGGCCAGCGATTGATCCCTATCTCACCTGATGGTAAGTAAAGATGAGGTCAAACGCGTAGACCACTGAGTCAGTAATAACCGGGAATCAGGTAACCAGATTTTATGCCGGATCACGACCAAGATCGTTCGGCAGCATTTCTCAATTATGACATTTGACGTAATGTTGCCATCTAAATATCTACTAGGGTCAACTTTCAAAGCCAGACTCTATGTATTAATGTTGATATAAAATACTACCTCGTTCGTGAAAAATGTCTACGTATAGAGTAAACATAATCTGAGGTTGAGATTGAAAGGCGAAGCTAACATAATTGAAATTCAAGATACCTCATTTTCATTTCAGCTGGTTTTGGTAAATATAAGTTAGCTTCTTGCTCCCTCTCTGAGGGTCGAGCACGACTTTACGAATGCTGCGTAACGTTACTGTTATCGTATTGAGATCGAGAAACTTCATGCAAAATTTTAGTTCCAAATACGCTCACGGGCGGGCGCTGTTTCAAACGTCATACAAACTCGACAACGTTTACTATTCGATTTTACGTGACGCAGGTTTCGAAAAGTCGTGCTCGGCCCTCTGTGATGAATGCTATTTTTAACCCCCGACGAAAAAGAGGGGTGTTATAAGTTTGACCCGTGTATCTGTGTGTCTGTGTATCTGTGTATCTGTCTGTGGTATCATGGCTCTCAAACGGATGGACCGATTTCGATGCGGTTTTCTTTAAGCGAAAGTTAGTTTAATCGAGATGGTTCTTAGCTAAGTTTCATAAAAATCGGATCACCCGTTTGTGAAATATTGAACTTTGAAATGAAAATGTCGGGGGTTTTTCAACTTTCCTAAGTCGGCTAGGTTATTAATTTCGTTTTTATGTGCAATAATCGTAAATAGTTTTTTTTTAATTCTAACATTACTTACCCGTTCGCTTTTGCCTGCCCTGTTTCATTAAATGAGTCTTACTCAGTAATTCGGACATAAACTGTCTTCCACATTTCTTCGCGAAGAAGCAAATGCATTGTTTTTAGTTCATCTCTGTATAGATGAATGCCTGAATCTATATTTTTTTTACTCGTAAATCCTGTTTGGTTAAACCTTAGGCGATGGCAGGTAACTAAGGCCACTTTCCCAAAGGGCCCCTGTCCAAATTATCCATAGCCCATATCCGTGTTCGCCAACTTCTTAGTCCGTACATTTCTTAATACGTCCATTGCCCCGAATGATTTTGTCAGTATTTTTCTTTTACTTTATTTTCATCATCATCATCACTACATAGTATAAAACAAAGTCCTCTGTCCCTATGTCCCTTTGTATGCTTAAATCTTTGAAACTACGCAACGGATTTTGATGCGGTTTTTTTAATAGATAGAGTGATTCAAGAGGAAGGTTTATATGTATAATAACATCCATTAAATAGTGGAGAAGTATTGTTATTTTTGAGGTTTCTAATGTGATGTCGTAAATAATTACATTTTTTCCGCTTACATTGCAAACGCAGGCTGAACCCTACGAGTTTTATCAAAATAATGTACTAAGTATTGTACACATTGAAAAGGTCTACAGAAAAGTCCGAGATGGTATATGTCTATCTCTTATGGATAAACCACAATAACTTTTTTTGTCATTTACTTTTTACGACAAATAATGGCTAATTTTCGAAGCGATTTTAACCAATACAGCATTAATCCTTAACCAATTACTCCAAATTTAACGCGTGCGGGCCACGGGCAGTAATGAATAAATCAAAACTACTGAATCGATTTTAATCACATAGGCTATATATTTTATACTCGTGCGAAGCCGGAGCGGGCCGCTATGTTTTTATATACAACGTTCACAGTTTTTCTGTAGTGTATTTAGTATCAGCATTGCACCCGTGCGAAGCCGGGGCGGGTTGCTAGTTAAGTATATAACCGACAAGTCAAGTACAGCGCAATAAAAAAGAACTTAAAATAGATTTTATTCAAAGAGTTTTGTTCTTTTATCGAGATTTGATATCAAAGCGATTTTAAACCTAATAATAATCCCTTGTGATCAGCTGTAAGTTTTTTGTATTATTTTAAGGATGTTTCGCCTTAGCAAAGGTTAGCAACCCTGTAAAATACGGTGGCATTGTCTGGGACAAGTTTATCTGCATGTCTTGTTTGATCATATCTTTTCAACTCATTAAATACAAAACGCCTGCTAAACAAAGTATGATAACTAAAGAGGATTCCAAATTGTGTTTCACGATTCGCTTGGCAACATTAAAAGAATTATTTGCCAGTGAAGCTGTGGGCAATCAAACGGCAATCGCAGAAGTCTACGCTAGAGCTGTAAAAAATAAAATGCTAAATAAATTGCACAGACCTGACCTTACCTACATAAATTTAAAAAAATCATGTAAGTACAACAAAAGTTTCGTTCAGCAGAAAACAGGCTCAGGAATAATGAAAATTCGGACTAACGATGCTTTCGGAATTATTACTTCCGGAGTTTTGGGGGTTCCCCTTCAGAAATATTTCAACTAAGCTCCTTGATGAATCATGTCTTTCCAATTTCCTTTGTTTCCAGTGACTGATAGGTTTCTTCATCCACGCCATTTCGCGGGCCTAGCCTTTACAAAAAGGCACCCCAAGAGTAAGCGCAAGTTTAGGATACGAAGTGATTGTTATTCCTAGGACTATTTGTAATTAAGGTGCTCCATCAGCATCCCCCAGGACGACACTGCAGCTCGGGCTGCTGAAATAACACTGGCGACGTTCTGGAATGGTCTGAGTGTTGAGCGAAAAGAGTACCTAAAAAAACATTTTTTTCAAGTGCGATATTTTTAACATTAAGTAAGTAATACAGACGTCCACTGCTGGACATAAGTCTTCCCCAAGGATCTCCACGACTATCGGTTTTGTGCTACCCGCAGCCAATGGCTGCCCGCGATCTTTACCAGAACGTCCAACTTGCGGGAGGTCTATCAACACTTCGCCTTTCTGTACGTGGTCGCCACTTTAGAACCTTACGGCCCCAACGGCCATCACTTCTACGAGCAATTGCCCCGCCCACTGCTAAGGGTGTGCAATTTACTAAGCTATATTGGCTATAAGCTATATTGGCTTTGCCTAGTTTGGGACTAGGTCAATTGGTGTCAATTTGTCTCATGATATTTATTTATTTAACTTTAGTTCTCGCCGGGATACTCCAAGCATAGCTAAAGAGCTGCCCATTGCCATTGTGAGTCTCAATCATGATGTAGTAAACGGATCACTCACGTCTCACGGTAGTTTCATGCTTGAAGTGATCTGTTTATTTCACTATGAAATGATGATAAATCTTGAGTTGAAGCGGCTACGGCCTCGTTTTCCGTGTGTCGATTTCAATGAATTACGAAAGTAGTTTTTAATGCCCAGTCCTATCAGGTACTTCAAACTCTCTAATATATGCATTATATTATGTACGAGTATGCATGTAAATACTTTATTGCACATAGCAAAAAAGATAGGTTTAAATATATATGTACCCAACAAAAACAAAAAATGTAGCTCATGTCTGGTTAATCGCATTTTTTTTTGAGTTTTCACACATCGTCTTTTTCAAGCGAAACTCGGCCGCCCAAGTACCACTCGTATATCATAAACGGCCCAACCTACTTTAATGAAACTTAGCGTAGCTCAACTCACCCCAAACCTCAGATTAATGAAGTCAATAGATGGAAGGTAAACTTATGGCCGTATAGTTATACCCTTCGCTCATGTAACTAATGCCCTTTGTTAAAAAGAGACAACTGTATGCTCCGATTTCAAGAGTCGTACCGTTTTTTTTGATCTGTAGTGTGCGTCAGTATTTGAATGTGTGAGGGAGCGCCTTTGATGGCAACTATAACCCGATTTCATTCAGTGACACTTTATTTGAATGACTACCTAGAGACGACCGACGCTTCTATTTTTTATCGGGTAAATTGGCTACAGAATTGACCAATGGGCATCTGGCTACAGGCTGTGTTGTACACAAATAAAAATCGGGTACGCTTAACAGCTGCTTACATGGGGTCTGTGATGTCTGTGCCCCAAACGCATAGCATTCTCCGTTCCGTTGTGGGTAAAAATTAATAAGAAACGACATGCCCTGAAAAGCTATGGTGCAAGTCATGGCTGTGAAAGTCTCGACCTTTGATGCTGTGGTTCTCTAACTTTGCGACGTATCTTCTCAGAACATTTCTCATGCCTTGTACCAAATTACTACACTCGTGGGAAAACACCAGCAAAGTTTCATTCATTATAACTGAAACCGTATTATCATTACACTTTCATACCGGTGATCATTATTAATTACTATCCTTTGCCGGCAACTTCGTCTGCGTAGAATGAGCTCTCTCTCACGGGAGTCTTTGGGTCAAGATCTTTCTACTTATGCAAAATTTCATCCGTCCGGTTTTCTCCATAGTCGCCATCATCATGCATCACGCACGCACACACACACATACATACAAATATACACTTACGCCATTATAATTTTAGTCTAATGCTATAATAATTATTTTTACTTCTTTTTTTTCTGTCTGTACATCAAATTATGTATTTGTGGGGAGGAGTACTGCTCATCCTAGAGCACAGGTTTTTACCTATCTAGGGAGTAGACTAGACTTTAAGATGTACAACTTTTTATCAATAAAGTTATTATCGTATCGGGATCGAGAAACCTCATACTAAATTTTAGTTCCAAATACGCTCACGGGCGGGCGCTGTTCCAAACGTCATACAAACTCGATAACGTTTACTATTCGATTTTACGTGACGCAGGTTTCAAATATTCGCACTAGGGCCTCCGAACACGTACAAAGCAAACGTCACCTTAATTTCAATAATAATTTACACCCTGCATGTCACCTTTCATTGACCGAGCGACCGCGAAGCCGTATGTCCGGTTGTCCGGCTGAACTCCGCTGCAGGCCGCTATTTCACCAACTTTACAATTGTCAGTTTTTCATGACAATTCACTGTCAATTGCTGACATGAAGAGCTTTTCTTTTAGCGCGCTTCATTTTGCCAATGAAATGTAGTTCGAATTGTCATTGTAAACTGACAATTATAAAGTTCGTGAAATAGGGCCCGTTGCACATTTATCAACAGATTCTCATGAAATTGCATGAGCAGAACTTTTTTTGTCGATTCGGTTTTTGGAAATTAAAAAAAAAGTTTTTTTTTTTTAAAATGAGTTTTCGAGGTCTACCCCTTTAGTTGGCAAAAGCCCGCTGCGGGTGTCCACCCCAAGTGGCGCTTTTTTTGCAAAAAAAGTTGTCTAGTGCGGGTCTCTTATGTGTGGTCGTCCTTGTCTAATCAGGTATGCATCTAGCAAGTGTGGATAGATAAGGAACAGTTTGATGAACGGTTTTATTTACGCGCGAAATACGACACCGGCCAGAGGCCCGCTGCGGGCTTCCGCCACTTGGCGTTTGACACCCGCAGCGGGCTTTTGCCAACTGAAGGGACTCACAGAGTCACTAGCTTTATGAATTAAGATTGAAGGGGCCACCTATTGGGGCACTGTCGACAACTAGGACAATTATTATACCCTAACTCTTTTCACAATATTCCAATATGTTTGACGGCTGCTATCGCGTTGCTTGAAAACGGATATGGACAATATTTTATACAAATATTTTCCTCTTCCAAAACAAGCTTATATAGGTAAAGCCGGATTATGCTTTCCACAGGCTTAAGGTTGCTTGGATTATTTCCTTTTAAGGCCATGTGATGTTAAATTGTATTTTGTTTCATAATAATGTTGGTGTTGGTTACTCGAATGTAAATAAAATTTAAACACTGTACAATTTAACCCATTAACGCCCAAAATAAAAGTGGCTGTATTTTATTGGTGTTCATGTTATTTATTAAACCAAAACTGACAAAATTAAACATTTATGAACAAAGATAATGATAAAAAATTTGGAATTTGGATTTTTATGGATTATGCTGTCACTTAAAGTTTTGATTTGAATATTTGGCAAACTAGCGGAGCTGTCAAAAATCTATACCTATAAAACAATACCGTGACTGACTGACTGACTGACTGACTGATTGACAGACAACGCACAGCCTATACCACTGGACCTAGAGACTTGAAATTTGGCAAACGTGTACCTTGAGTATCCTAGAGGTGCACTAAGAAGGGATTTTTCGAAATTCCCATGGGATAGGAAACTAGCCCATTTTGAAATATTTCACGGGGGCAAAGCCGCGGGGCATAAGCTAGTAATACACTAAAACAGTAAAACCGCCTTAAAAAAAAACCATAGAAAAATAGTAGTTTATGCAACTGCTACATAATGAGGGTCCTTAAAACACGAGTGTGTTTTTATGAAACGAGGCGAAGCTGAGTTTCATAATAGGACCACACGAGTGTTTTAAGGCCTAATTATGTGGAGTTGCATACATTACTTTATCTACACACATATTATAAGTACTCTAATATGGGTTCAGAAGCCGAAGGCATATATCATACCCATACCTGTCACGAATTTGACTGTTTTTTTTTAATCATAGACAAGCATACCGAGCTGACGTTTCGTAAACTGTTTTTTTTATTGTAAAAAAAAATATCGCATTATTATTTATACATGTCGGACTGAACTCGACTTATATACGTGAGTGATCCGTTTTGTTTCACTATGATTGTAAATTACGTTGGTTTTCAGATTTCAAACATCGAATTCGATATCGAAAAGTCATTACGATATCGAATTCAATGTCGTAATGACTATTACTTTACTGGAGGTGGTGGTGGTGGTGCTGGGGCTGGCGCTGTCGGCGAGAAGGCCACGGCGTGCTGCAATGCTGGTCATTTTCTACGGTTTCTGAACGCATTATATAGGACTTATGATATGTGTGTAGATAAAAACAATAAAATAACCCTCTAAATCCAGGGCCGGCCGTAATCATCTAGGCGCCCCGGGCGAGTCATGCATTTGGCGCCCTTTTGTAGACAGTGGTGACATTATGCCGGCGCGCGCGGCGCCCTGTAGACCCCAGCGCCCCGGGCGGTCGCCCAGGTCGCCCCCCCTAAGGCCGGCCTTGTCTAAAGCTATGAGTTTTATGGCTCAGCACTAGCAGAAATATGAAGTCGGTGCGGTGCGAGCGGAATATTCTTTGAGTGAAGAATATACAGTGGAACGTAGAACCTCCTCCTTTTTTGAAGTCGGTTAAAAATACAAATGCTTTTAACAGTTTTAAATGATTCGCGGCTAATTGCATTACACATAATGAAAACGTCATTATGTCTAATGCAAATGCTTTTATTTATAGTTAAACTTATATGCCGACTGCTGGGCTCAGGTCTCCTCTCAGAATAACCCCGGTTTGGGACAATAGTAGCCATTGACTGGACAAATTACTTATCTCGCTGAGTGTACTATTAATATTTACTTACGCGACAAGTAAAACAATAATTGGCATTTTTTTACAAGAAACTGAGCCTATTCACTCTAGCCTTGAAACCCTGCCTAGCTCCCAGCGTTGAATGTTGAGCGTTGAATTTGGCTTGGTATTGGTACCTAAGATAAGATTGGTACTCTTTCAATAAAAACAATGCAGAGGTTTCAGTGTACGAACTACGTAAGCTGAGTATAACTTATTTGCTACAGAGGCCCTTGTACATTATTCGAATCCTGCGTAACGTCGTGATCGTAATCGAGTAGTTTACTTACTTTACGTTACTTTAGTAACGTTATGGAGAAATTTGTCTGACGTTTGGAACAGCGCGCGCCCATGAGCGTATTTGGAAAAAAAAATTAGTACGAAGTTTCTCGATTTCGATACGATAACGTTTCGCAGGATTTGAATATTCGTACTCGGGCCTCTGACTGAACGTCTGAGGAATGCTTCAAGCTTAGGATGACCATATCGAATATAAAATGTCCGGACAGACGCTGGATATTACATAAACTTAGGGCAATTGGTAGGTACACAAATACATTCACCAACACAATTAACCGCCTACCCTGTTTTCCAGATTCTTGTCAAAACTGTTATTTAATCAATTGATGCTATTACATGAAATAGTAATACTATTACATGAAATAGTAATACTATTACATGAAATAGTAATACTGGGCGAATGACTGTGCAGCTTAGTATTTTACATACATAGACATTTGGTACCTACATAACGCCACACAAATGCTGTCAAAAAAGTTATCAGGCTTATCATCGACAGACTGGGAAAATAAAAAGCCTGAGAAATTTCGAGGCAGAACAAAAGTCTGAATATGTCCGGACAAACCTAGTCGAATGGTAAGCCTACTCGAGTTATGCACTTGTAGTTTACACCTTGAAATGTTGCAGCAGTGAGAAACTGCAGACACGCAGACACAAAGATTCTTTGGCGCGAACGTACCTAACACGCAGACAACATTACAGCTGTATGTACGTTGTTGTCTTGCAGACGCACTGACTACATGCGCTAGCTTAAAAGTTACGCTTAAAATATACTAGGCCGAAATGATCGATGTAAAGGATTTCTGTCAGCTAGCAAGCCGGAAAGCTTAACACGGTCACATACATACATAGTTAAGGCTATGGACCTGAAAGTAATAGAGTTAAATATAGTAACAATAGATCAGTCACGTCTAATTTCATGTCCATTACTGCCATTCTGCTCTCTTAAAGCGGTAAGTAAAAAGCCTCTTACTGCGAGTTATTTATACCATTATGTAGCTTAAGATAATCTGCGTCAGATGAATTTTGTAAATCTTACCTTTAAAACGACCGAAAACGTCCAAATTAGAATGAACTGAAAATGAACCCTCCGTAAGGTGCCGCGAAATAAATTTTAACGTTTTCTCAAATTGCTCCCAATTTCTAAAGTGAGATATCAAATAAGTATTGCCGTAAGAAGGCAGCATTTTACATATTCATCTGGGACTTACATAGCTTCACTTTAACCTAAGATAAAACCTGGAGACTTTTATTCCAGGCGTTATCATAGTTTGCTCTAAAGTTCCTTATTTTCCATAAATAATAATCCACTAAAAGTTTAGATGAGAGTGCGCTCCGCAAATTATTTAGCATGCCATTAACTTCGATTTACTTGCAAATGACTTTTTATAAAGTTATAATTGGCTGACGTACTTAAGTTTCAACTTATGGGCAGAAAAAAGTTTACAACACACATTTTATAATGTGCGCGGTAACCAAATCTCTGTGGAACTGTTTTCACACAAATGGCATACTGACATACCAAATGCCTATTTTGCTTGTTAAGGTAGTTACTATGAGATTTATTGTGCTTGTGACGAATTCACAGGGAGGCATGTTGAATTTAAAGAGTTAATTACACCGAACAGAAGTTGAAACAACAACGATACAATGTTAATTGAATATTAAACTCAGAAAGATGAACATAAATAAGTGGATTTGTTTTCAATCCTTGCAACACATTTTTATGTCAGATGCACGTGATTGAATGCCACAAAAGAAAAAAATTCGGGAATAATGTCAGCGTAACTGATCCTGTTTTTACAACCGCTGCCTACCTAAAACAAACAGAGCTAAGGTCCATTTTGGGTAATCACAATATCCGACAGCAGTCCTTCTTCCACTGGTCCATTCTTATCTCTGTTACCAAATACTGCATCGGACGAGTGTTAGATTTTTTTTAACAAAAAAAATGGCCGCCTACTCCATTGATCTATTGCTTTTGCAAGCCCGAGGCAAAATTGTTGCCTCAACAGTTTTTTTAATTTTCATTCGTGGAGCCAATTCGGTGAGTGTTTACTGAAATAATCGTTTGAAAAGTTCGGATCCTAAATTGGATGTTAAATTCACTGATTGTGAAGTTGGCAGCCAATTCAATCTAGCTCTAGCCCACTCTAACATACGTAGTATAAGCACCTATTAATTATAACCTTATTAGAACCAAGCGAGGTATTACACCGTAGTAGTTTCAACTGCTTGTTAGACAAGCATGATGTTGGATAGGTACGGTAAACGTGGATAATTTTCACATTGGTTATTGAATTAGGCGAATCCCTCACACACGTCACGTTCTTGGATCTATTGAACGAAATGTCAGTCATTATTACTAATGATGCCTGTAGAATTGTTGCTGTGTATTGAAGTATCGAATTGTTCCTGATCACTAACATACTTACTAAGGAGTAAGTATGTTTGTGATTTATGCTGTTTTCTGTAGGGTATGATATGGATTTTTATCAAGCCACGTCAATCCCATAACAGTTGATATAAATCAGGAACAATTCGATACTTCAATACACAGCAACAATTCTACAGGCATCATTAGTAATAATGATTCCAGTGTATTAATTTTGACTGACATTTCGTTCAATAGATCCAAGAACGTGACGTGTGTGAGGGATTCGCCTAGTTCAATACTTAATGTGAAAATTCAGAAATAGAAGACAGTATCCTCGAAAGTACCTACCAATCATGGCTACTTGGCAAATGACCATAATGTAACTGTATCCTCTATATGGCTTAAAATAATACGTTGAATACACCCCAAATATCTTCATTGTTGCTAGATGACGACCAACGAGATCTCCTTGCCACTGAAGCTGCAGAAAGTTTAGATGGTGAAAGTGGAGAGGCTGAATGTAATAAAACTCAACATATCAAGAATTCTGAAGAAACCTCAGGGAAAGACGATCATGGAGCTTATCGATTAGTTTTAAACGATAAAACCGGCTTGTGTGGGAAGCAACGTTTGGACAAAGATAAAGGCAATAACGAAATAATTGATATAAACTTACTGTCAAATAAAAAGAGCACCAACAACTACTTAGATTACTAGGGAAAACATACAAAGGTTCTAAGGGCCAACGAGATCCTTCTACATCAAGAATTCATAGTTTTGACGTTGCAAGTGCGAGTCGGATTCGCGCACCGAAGATTCGGTACAAAGATTTTCCCGCTTTTCCCCAGTGTTTTAAGTTGTCCAGTGTTAGCAGCAGAGCCCTGCTCCTAAGCAAAATGTACGCAGTGTGTGGTCATTTTATATGGGTCTGTAACTTAAAACAGACAGACATAAAATTTTAAGATTTTGAATTTTTTCTCCGTGGTTGTGCTGTAAGAGCTACCTTCATACCTTTCAAGTTTCTAGAACAACCGGAAGCTAGTGCCCTTTAGGTTTTCGCAGTACGGCTTAAGTTTAAGTTTTAATGACTATCTTTTGATTGCTTTGACTTAGAAGTTTGTTTTTTTCACAGCTTCAAGGGACTGCTGGCTTAAGTATTTGATATTAATTTCAGCATGCAACCTTCACGCATTCCAGAGAAAAAGACTCTTGATAGACAGACAGACGGACAACAAAGTGATCCTTTAAGGGTTCCGTTTTTCCTTTAGAGGTGCGGAAGCCTAAAAACCTTGTCGCCATGGAGCAAACCAAAAACTGAATGCTTAATCAAATGCAAGCTCAAAAAATTCGTTCAGTTCGAGTGGTAGAATTGATCCTTCAATCAATTTAGGGTTACTTAACTAATATTATTATAGTGCAGTGTATATAAAGACTGAAATACCTTCCCGTTACGTTCTTACTTGACTTTCCTGGCACTTTGTTGAAATAAACATTTTGTAAACAGTTTATTACTTGTATTATACTTGCAGCGTATGTAATCTAAGTCCCGACGTTTATAGTTTATCGATTTATTGTATGTCAAACAATTAAATTAAATAAACTTGAACTTCTGATGATAACATGTTTCATTAAAATCCCGCTTTGTGTCAATACGTAAACAAATTACACTATAGAAAAATTGTCAAGTGCTTGCTTTTTACATGGCGATATTAAATGTCCCAAAATAAACCCGCTATGTGTTCCAATTATGGTTATTAGCTATTATTGGTAATAATTCAAAATAAAACTTGATTTTAGTAACTACGAATAATATAAAACTATCTTAATGGTGCAAAAAAAATACTTCATGTATTAACTTAACTTACTTTACGAGATAAATAGTTTTTTGCCCTGGTGAAAAGTTGGTATAAAACACATGGCGATTTTTGAAATCGCACCGACGATAAGTTGGAAACATCAGTAGAATTTATAATGTAGGTTAAGCAAAAAAGTATTTCTGGAAAGGTATCAAAATCTGGCATGAATCTTACGCCGGAACAGACCAACGTCTGCTATGCGTATGTGATTGTCGTTTTGATTTGTGTCATTGTGATTTTTGGCGCTACCCAGGTGCGCTAGGCGATAGGTATGAAAATTACATTAAACAGTTTATTGAAATACGTGAAAGAAACTGACTACTTAATCAAATGATTATTAGCCTAAATAAAAACAAAAGCCTTATACTAATGTTATCAAAACAATTTATTCATGAAATAAAAACGGATCACTCACGTACATAAGTCGAGTTTAGCCCGACATGTTCCGGACTAATTCATAAAAACGATGAAAACTAGGGTAGTGTGTGTCTCGTTGCCGCTGGGTCGTGCGCTCCCAAAGGACTACGAATTAGTCCGTCTGGCTAAACTCGACTTATATACGTGAGTGATCCGTTTTTATTTCATTATGATTGAGTCTCACGGTACTTTCATGTTAAAAAACAATTTATTACTGTTTAATATGTATAGTTTTAGCGTAATGATCAAAAATACTTAAAATGAATACATACTCAAAAGGAAATAGGGTGACCCCTATTTTCTTTTGAGTATAGGTAATAGGTATATTATGAGTTCTATTTGCAGCTGTTCTTTATGTTTATAGATATACAAATGTGTCTCATGTGTGATGTGACAAAAAGTGAAACTACTCACGTACGTCTGTCGAGTATAGCCTGACATGTTTCAGACTAATCCGTAGTCTTTCCTCTGGGTTCGCGTTTCGCTACCGTCGAAGCGTATGTTCCCAGAGGTAGGACTACAGATTAGTCCGAAACTTGTCGGGCTAAGTTATCCGTTTATTTCACTACAACATTAAACTGTTGTTAACTAATTACCAAGCTACAAACTTGATATCAAGGATTTGTCGGCGACTAAAGGTATTAACACTTTCGTCTCGGCTTAAGGAATCCACTAATGGGCCCATTCGGAACACTGCCTTAAATGGCCGCTTTTTAGGTGACTCCTCGTACTTTAGTCGAAGCTGGTAATTAGAAGCAGATACAGCTTAAGGATATTCGAGAAACAAGCGCGCTGCTTTTCTAATGAGCCGACGACGCCTTTTAGTCGACTTCAAAAATGCAGGAAGTTCTTGCATTGTATGTTTTTTAGGGTTCCGAACCAAAATGGTAATGACCTAACCAACTTAAAATTAAAAATAGAAAAACTGACTGCAATTCAGGGAAACAATTATACACTATGTCACTCCCACAACTGAGATGAATCCAATGACACCTCATACGTTGAAATCCGTCAAACGGTTTAGGCTGTAGAGCGTGCCAAAGAATTGGACATACATACATATATTTACATTGATACATACGCTCGAAAAACATAAACCCGCCTTGGGCAGTCGGGTAAAAAGAAACCCTTATGGTGAGACTCAGTCCGTCCGTCTGTCACAGCTGGTTATATCAGGAACTACTGCTAATACTCATCATCATCATCATCACCATGTCAGCCGAAAGACGTCCAATGCTGGACATAGGCCTCCCCCAAGGCTCTCCACTCAGACCGGTCTTGTGCTTTCCGCATCCACAGCGGTCCCGCAATCTTTACCAGGTCGTCGCTCCATCTTGTTGGAGGCCTACCGACAGCTCGTCTCCCGGCTGCTAATACTATCGAATTGAAATTTGGAATAGTGTTGGATGATGTTTTTTTAATGATAGAGTGAGCTTTCTTTGTGTAATTTATTTGTGGTTACGTATTGTAAGATCTGATGTAACTTGTTTTTAGAAAAAATGACTTTGTGCCAAGTTTCTTGCGGCGCATTCTTCTTGGCAATCATGGTCTTTCCGAAAGCGCTGGCAGACTCAAAAAAATGACGTGTAAAAGAGCATTCAACTGCCTATTTGCTGAATAAAATTTTGAATTTTGAAATTTGAATTTGGTGCATGCCCAGCAATTTTCCTCATTATCATCATCCTATTTATGTCCCGCTGCTGGGCATAGGCCTCCTCTCACAATGAAAGGGCTTGGGCTACAGTTCCCTTGCGGCCTAGTGCGTATTGGGAGCTTCACACACACCATTGAATTGCTTCGCTGGAGTGTGCAGGTATCCTCACGATGTTTCCGGTGCAGGAAAATAAATTTTCCTACATAAAACAAATTCTCCGCCATCCCGTCTGCCGGCTTTCGCTGGCCTAATGGTGTAATCGAAACGCTAAAAATTTCCACTAATCATGGATCCGTGGGAGCCCACTAATTATAAATCTTCTTTCAACTTCAACATCCCACACTTTGCCCAACAAACCGATGGAAGCCGGACAAATTGAAACAATAACATAAAGAAATACGTTCCTTCAAAGAAAAGTTCCCCGTCATTTGCATGTCTTTGTGGGTTTATTTTTCTTATGAATTAAAAAGTCCTGAAATAACACAATGAGTTTCAAAGAAACGGAGTTTTCTTAAATATTTTTTTGCTAAATTCTGCCGTAATCATTTATTGTTCTGTCTTGACCAGGTATATTTGTGTTTTTTATTTTATACTAGCTTACGCCCGCGGCTTCGCTCCCGTGACAGAACTCGTATTTCGAAAAATATCCCATGTCCAAGTTTCATGATCGTAATTTTTATAATAACGTTTTTCCCATAGTAAATTCCACCCCCTTTTCACCCCTTATGGTTGAAATTTTCGGAAATGGTGAAACACGTGTTAATTTATTTATCTTGGAAAAACTATTCACCAAGTTTCATGATCACCACATAAAAATAACGACTTTCCATACAAACTTTCACCATCCTTTTCACCCCCTTGAAGGTGGAATTTCAAAAAATCCCTCCCTACCCCTAGTGTACATTATAAAAGGAACCTCTATGCCAAATTTTAGCTTTCTAGGTCCAAGGGTTATTTGGGCTGGGCGTTGATCACTCAATCAGTCAGTCAGTCAGTCAGTCAGTCAGTCAGTCAGCCAGGTCAGCCAGGTTGGTCTCTTGTCGCTGAATTACAACATTTATGGAATCAGCTATTGATACGAACATTAATAATAATAATAACTTTTATTTCCGACCAACATGGATCATTGAGTTGGTAACAATTGAATAAAAAATCTTAATTTAGTATTAGGTATCAGTAAATCAGTTAGGTACAATTATAATTATTAAATTCAAAAATTTTATAAATTAAATACAAAATTCACAATTAAAATCAAATTAAATTATTTATTTCTGCGCACGTGACTCATGCAGCAGTTATATAAATACAGGCCATCTAACCTATCCGCAATCATATTCAGAATGCTGTTGGGGCTAGCCCGCACTCTGCGCACCAGGGATGTGGATCGCTTGCGCATAGTGGCGTAGAAGCAGACTACCCGCGCCTCCGCGAACATCCCTGACGCACTATAGAATTTAGGCAGCCCCACCAGCACTCTGAACGCATTATTAAACTGAATTCGCAGAGCGTTGTACCGTTTATGAGCATAGTCCGCCCACAAGCTGCTTATGTAGAAGTTCGTACAGTACGCTCGGAAAAGACTGATTTTTACTTGTTTGGAGCAAGAGCGAACCTGCGGGCGATCATATTCGCTCTGACGGACAACGCTCTGCGCTCGCGTTCAATGTCAGCGTCGTCTTTGAGGTCCTCTTGTCACAATGTGTCCCAGGTACTTAAACTGCCGCACTATTTGCAGTGGATGCCCGTTTAGTTTTACAGTGGGAAACATTTGTGTTGCTTTACCTTTAGCCTTAAAGACCACACATTCGCTCTTTTTAACATTATATATTAAACCGTGGCCAGTAGCGTACCTCTCGCATATGGAAATGAGCTTGGCGAGACCACACGCCGAGGCGCTCAGCAACACCATATCGTCTGCGTAGCTTATATTATTAACGCACACTCCGTCTATGTGACAACCGATACGAGTATTACTAAGCCCTTCTGTAAGTGCATTTATATATAAGTTGAACAATTTAGGCGATGTCAACCCGCCCTGCCGCACTCCACATTCTAGTCTGTATGGCTGAGAGCATGAATCTGACCATCACACGACGTTGACCTGGTTCTGGTACCAGAACTTAAAGATACTGCTGACTTGCTCTGACAAATTAATATCTTCAAGCTTCCGCCACAGAATGTCATAATGAACCAGGTCAAAAGCCTTGGATAGGTCCAAGAAACATGCACAAATGGCCGTTTGTCGGTCCGCGTAATACCTGACGGTCTGCTTCAGTGCCAAAATTGCACTCTCCGTTGATAGTCCGGGCTTAAACCAAACTGGTTGTCATGCAGTTTAAGGTACTTATCCAGTTGGCAGTTAAGCAGTCCGTCAAACACCTTTGCGATTATGGTAGCGCACTCGCTACCATAATCGCAGTAGGCCTGTAGGTACTGTAGGCCTATAGTTACTTTTATCACTAATGTCACCGGTCTTGTTTTTCACAATCGGAACCACCATGGTCTTCATCATGTCGGCCGGCAGATAAGTATGTCCTACACAGAACGTGTAGAACATCGCTAGTACTCTATGGAAGTGTGGACCGGCATGATGCAGATGCTCAACACCGAGACCATCGTGTCCAGGAGACTTCCCTCTCGAGATGGAATTTAAAGCGTCTTTCACATTATCATAAATAAGGCCCAATTTCGGCTCACCGTACCATAACCACAACCCAAAATGACACCTGGCCTCTTTGTAAGACCCACTGACATATTTATTCCAGCCTATTACATGTTTTTTTCTTTTTATGCAGTTTGTGGTCATAACTAATAGTTGCAGCATCGCTTAAGGCATTTATAATATCTTTATAAAGTTTATCTATAACAATTTTATGACTAGAATTATTACACATGTGACTACCACAGTCTCTTAGCATCTCTGGAAAATCTATGTGCTTTAATCTCTCATGACATTCATCATTGTACAGTTTCATTTGTTCCGGCCTTCTTTCGGCCCATATAATTTTATTAACTCGTTGATTTTTATAACACAAAAATTTCGGTTTAATTAAATTAAAATCGCATTCTATAACTAATGGGAAATGATCAGACCACATAACCTCAAGCTTAACATAAACATCAATAATGGAGCACGCGGCTGCTTTAGTGGTCACACAATGGTCTAACCATCGTTTCGAGCCTTTGTTCGTGTTTGCGTTTCGCTACCGTCGAATCGTGTTCTCCCAACGGATTAGTTCAATACATGTCGGGCTATACTGGATTGACAAACGCGAGTGATCCGTTTATTTCACTATGAAAGTATTCATGTGTCATTAGGTCGTTACACGTATTCTTCCTGTATACAGAGCTGTACAAAGTTGAAGTTTTAGATTACCAACTTGCTCGGTACAATTTTTCAATCGTTATCTGGGATGAGATATTATAGTAAACTATAAACTCCAAAATAAATTGAAGCAAACATCGGTTTTTGCGTTTTTAGTGTGACTGTGAAAATATGACATCTCAATGTATGATTTAAACCTGCTTGGACTTATTTTCAGTATGTATGAATAAGGATAATGAAGTCAAATATATCATGAGACGTTATTCATTGATATAAATTGATCTCTATTAATCGGTAATGAAGCTAAATGACCCACAAACAGATATATTTTCTTATATAATATTAATGCTTTCTGCGGTACGCTTATTTATACCTACATATTCACCTTGGCTCCGATATATTTGGTACATTATTTACGGGAAGAGAAATTCTTTTGCCTTCCGTCCGGCTACGTAACTGAGTTTTGTAACCAGCTACGAAATGGGAATATTTTTTATCCCTTTGAAACCCAGTTACTTATTGAGAATTAATTATCTTAGTTTGTAACTACTTTTCCCTGTTTATAACCAGTTACGAACTGGGAATATTTTTTATCCCTTTGAAACCCAGTTACGCATTGAGAATTAATTATCTTAGTTTGTAACTACTTTTTATTACTGATGATTACTTAATAAACGCTGTAAAATAAAGTAAATTACCGGACTGTACCTCATAACCCGTCATAGCTAAACAGTTAACATTTTTACAGAGGCTGTATTTCTGTTACCACTGTAACAGAAATAGTAAAAATGTTCTATAACATTTTTTACTGTTTAGCTTTTCGTGTTTGAAAATCTCGGATTTGTATGGCCATGTAAGCTTGTTTCCATACTTTTGGCCTGGGGTGCACGTATCTGGATTTCCAACAGGGAAAAATAATTCCTACTTTGTAGTAGTTACAAATGAGTTACAAATAAAGACAAACAATTCTTCCTTCATAACTGGGTTCCAAGCGATAAAAAATATTCCCATTTCGTAGCTGGTTACAAAACTCAGTTACGTAGCCGGACGGAAGTTTCTTTTGAGGGTCATTATGGACGAACTGTATTACGACTACGCTTTTAACTGCCGACTACCCATGCAATTCTGGTTGCAGTTCCATAGCAGTTGGAAAAACTGCATGATAACTGTTAGTCAAACATGTATGGGCAGTCGGCAGTCGACAGTAACAATGCAGCATGTCTACAGTTGCACCCTACATCTCATTAGATCGATTATCGATTAGTGGTCTTTTTTGCAAATTAGTGGTCATTTGGTTCGGACGTTTTCAAGCGCTAACCCAAAGTCATAACTGATTCGTTTCGCTAAACAATCATTTCACAACCCGCATTTTTTTCTGAAACTGTGAATATTTCAGATTTTGTATAAAACAAACCTAATCTAACCTAAAGGTCCTGACACGATGGTCCTGAAATATTTACAGTTTCAGAAAAAAATGCGAATTGTGAAATGATAATTTTGCGAAACAAATCGGGTGTGAAGCGCCTGTCGGTGAAATGATCGGATACCCATTAAAATATTAATCAACGGAGAAAATTCTTTAAGATAGAAGCACAAGGAGCCCACGTCTCATCCTACTTACGAAAATCAAATACTTATAGATAGCTGCCAATTCCATGTGGCTTTCCAATTAGTTTTGATTAGCGGCGAGTGCCATAAAAATGCCGTCGCCATCGGCTGTGATCGGCAGTAAATGCTTAATTGTTAATGCTAAGGGACGATTGAAAAGAACCAGAGAGACGCATAAAACAGAAATAGTATTGGCAGACCGCGGTGATACTGTGCATATTTTATTTAGACACTAAAGTGGTGCGGTGACAGCGGCGCGAGCCGACCTGTCCTACAAAGCTGCTATGTATAGCAGCTGTAGTTCGATCTGATACTGAGATTTACTCGGATTCTAATAATTAAAACGAGCTACGAGCCCATTCTCAAAGCAAAGAATCAAAACAACCGATCGAAAAACGAAAAAAAATAAACTAACTTGTAGAGCATATTCACAAAATTTGGCCCAGTCTAGATACATACAAAATTGCCTATACCTACGTTAATTCGGGCCACATTTTTTGCTGCTGAGTAAGTATATTATTTACCAGCGCACAAATAATATGGCAAAAATTTTAGACTTACCATGTAAATGCAAATAAGTGGATTGGAAGTATGAAATCTTGTTACACGTGTACTGAGTAACAAAGAGAGGTAAAAATAAAATATTCAGTGACACTGATGTGCACCACTTAAAAAATGAACTGTAGGCCCATTACTCAAAGAAAACAAAACTCCTTTCAAATAAACGTTAATATTTTATTAATGATGTTTGGGTTGCAAACATACTTCATTATAGGTATTTGTTTGACTCTATAGTCACTTTTATATTTTATTATAAATGTATAAGATTACACGCAATCAGTTTTTATACAGATTGTACCATAGACATAATTATATAGAGTATGGACGGGCCTTCGGTACTTCGTTTTTGTTACCGATTTTGTGGCACTAAAACAAGCGACATGAGCCACGTCGCCGGCGGGATCGCAACAGCGTTCCTTTTTCGAAATGTTCCAAAGAGCATTTATCCTGATGTTTAATACTAATGCTCTAATGTTATTAACGGTTGTTCGGTCAACGTCGAAGTGTCAAATTGGCTGTCATTTTTGACATTTTGACACATTGACATTTTGATGATACTATTTATACCAAGTATGCGCTTCATTAATAAAGAACAGATAGTTTTACATAGTCTAAGACGAAGCTACCTCGCAATCTTTGCAGGAACTTGTGCGAAAATGGTAATAGCTAAAACTCTTAGGTTTTATTTAATTAATTTTAAACTTTTCAATATTAACATGAGGTCGGGTGATGAGCCATCCCTTTTATAAACTTATACACAAGTTAGTAAAAGTGTAGAATGTGCAGACTAAAATATACTATTAATATACATTAATGTATGTATATGTATAGGTTGTCCTAAAAGTGGTACGTCTCAATGACACCGGAGGTAGATCAGCCAAAGACCCATTGGACCAGCCTAAGATTAAGATGTCCTTAGTAAAAGGTGGCCTGAGTTATTACAAGTTAGAAGCTTTCTTGCAATGTTGGTATGTATGTTCGGGGTCAAAACTTGCAAGTTAAATTGGACCCACTTCCCGATGTTCGATGTAACTGAAATTTTGCATACTTAGTAACAATGCAATAACGTATTAGTGAAATTTGGTATGATGGATGATAATACAATAACATCAGCAATATACAACAAGTCGGCCAAAAAGCCTGTTTTAAAGCTTATTTTAAAATTATGTACCTACCCCCAGTGGTTTTTTCAATAGTGGCATAATTTACTTAAAAAATTGTGTTTAAAAAGACTATCTAAAAGAACAAAGACCCGATTGCAAAAACAATTAACTAATAAAAATACAGAAACAAGCTCAATAATAAATAGCTCAATGATAAATAGCTGAATGATAAATAGCTCAATAATAAATAGCTCAATAATAAATAGCTCAATAATAAATAGCTCAATAATAAATAGTTCAATGATAAATAGCTCAATAATAAATAGCTCAATGATAAATAGCTCAAAAATAAATAGCTCAATAATAAATAGCTCAATAGTAAATAGCTCAATGATAAATAGCTCAAAAATAAATAGCTCAATGATAAATAGCTCAATAATAAATAGCTCAATGATAAATAGCTCAATAATAAATAGCTCAATGATAAATAGCTCAATAATAAATAGCTCAATAATAAATAGCTCAATAATAAATAGCTCAATGATAAATAGCTCAATAATAAATAGCTCAATAATAAATAGCTCAATGATAAATAGCTCAATAATAAATAGCTCAATGATAAATAGCTCAATAATAAATAGCTCAAAAATAAATAGCTCAATGATAAATAGCTTAATAATAAATAGCTCAATGATAAATAGCTCAATGATAAATAGCTCAATGATAAATAGCTCAATAATAAATAGCTCAATAATAAATAGCTCAATGATAAATAGCTCAATAATAAATAGCTCAATGATAAATATCTCAATAATAAATAGCTCAAAAATAAATAGCTCAATGATAAATAGCTTAATAATAAATAGCTCAATGATAAACAGCTCAATAATAAATAGCTCAAAAATAAATAGCTCAATGATAAATAGCTTAATAATAAATATCTCAACGATAAATAGCTCAATAATAAATAGCTCAATAATCGAATCCAAAGTCGAATACAAAGCTAAATATGACTACCTAAGTAAAATCCTCTTACAGTAATTGCATTTGCAGCAATCCCTACGGAATCATACAAAATAGCGATTATTTTTATGTGAAATGTGAAGTTGTCTATATAATTTATTAGAAACTGTCTCAAGGGTTATTACCCATAATCGTGAATTTGATGCATTTTACAGGGTTCAATGACCTACAGTTCAAGTAAAGTTCGATCACACTGAAAAGAAATTGATAGGCGAATTATTATTATACAAGAGAAGATTGGAGAACTTTATCAAATACAGTTTAGTCAGTTGGATAGTTTAAGTTAAGATGATCTTGGTTTCCGATGGTTCGAGAATAATTGCGTCATAGAACGAGCGAGGAACTATTTTTTGAGTAGAATACCTCCATTGTTATTCACTATTAGGTATTAGGTTATTTTTTTTAGAATGATGAGAATTTTGCATAGTTAGATGGTCACGACCTAGACGAGGGATATGGAGGGATTTTGAGGATTTCCCACGGGATAAATAGTGAGCAAAGTTAGCAGCCGAAAGCTCATTACTAAGCAGGTACATTTCGTCACATACGTACATAATGCTTGAAATGCGAAAATTTTACAGATTACGCATTTCCCTAATTTGAAACCACTTGGCATCGAAATCTTGTTTTAGTCCAAATTGCCTTGCATTGCAAATCATGACTTTGCCATTGAGGTGACGATACATTTAAAACTTCAAAATGTTAGTTTAGTTTTCGTCCGTTTTTAACTTACGCCTTGATAAAGTCAACTAACCATTATTTGTGTTGTTCATTATCATTAGTTTCTAAAGGAAACCACAATAAAAACAAAACACTGTCGTATTTTACAGCGCCAAAGCCCCGTAATAAAACCGCTAACCGTGTCGGCGAATACTTCCCGAGACTAGACGTTCTTTATCACTTTATCGTTAAACTTTCATTATAAGTGGCCGTACTCTATCTCTTAGACGTAAACGCGCGCGTTCTGAAAAAGATTAACGTGCCATTATGAAAGTTCTCATCTCGAGAGCTCGTAAATAATGTACTACCGTAGGTTTATGTGGCTGGCGCTAGTATCTCAGTGCATTTGTCTATGAACCCGTCATTCAACGCTTTCCCCACTGACCAAGGGAACCCTAAAAAGATCTGGGTTTCCAATTCGCTACTCGTCATTCAATCTCTGTGTTCACATTCCGAGGGTCACGCCGCTCAACATGAAATAGGATCTTTGTTCTGGCTGTAGATTCGTTTTTGGATCAAAACCAGTTAAAGGGTGAAGAAGGTGATTTTTAGCACATATGCGTGTTAAAAATTTCGAAATACTTAATAATTGATGAAGTAACGTGTCTCAGTTTCAGCTTGAACAGAAATAACCTTTAGTTTTTCTTTTGTACAGAAATTCTTTCGTATGTCTGTACAGCCTTTGTTCGCGCGTCTTATCGGCCGTTCTTCCTCCCTTACAGGGCTGTTTTTTATAAAACAACAAGTCATAATTTACGAGCGGAAGTCTCATTCTATCACCTTTTGTTAGTCTGGTCGTCAAACTGAAGTTTACTGAAAATAATAAGCTGTATAGTTCAGTCTTCAACTTTCCATTTTCCTCTAAACACATCTCTTGAGACCAACAGAAATGTAGGTGAAAGGCAAATCGTGTAGTGCCAGAGTTTCGAGAAATATCAAATTTCTTCGCAAATGCATTAGCCTCACATTTGGTTAGGGCGTAGAGTGCGGAAACAAGTGTATTCACACCGGCAAAATGGCGTGTCTTATTACCTTAGGCATTGCCGCACAACGGGTGTTTAGAGTACTTACTGATGTGTGTGTGTCTGTCTGTGGCACCGTAGCTCTTATACGGGTGAACCGATTTGGATGCGATTTTTTATTTGAAAGCAAGTTTTCTAGCGGTGGTTCTTCGCTAAGTTTCATAAAAATCGGATGAACCGTTTTTGAGATATTGAACTTTGAAATTAAAATGTCGGTGAAAGTAGTTTATTCCTCAAACGGCAAACACCAATTATTTAATACTGTGCAGGTAGAGTCTACTTTGAAACGTACCTACATCCCACCTCCGAAAAACAAGCCACGGGTGCGCAACAAAAGCAATTATGAACTTCAAGGATAACTCCAAAGTAACTGTGGCCTACAGTGACAGACAAACAAACAGCCTGCAAATTAATTAATTAAACCAACTTCGCAAAGGTTCCCGATAGTCTTTGATCCGTAAGAGCCTCTTAAACCGTTTAAGTAAGTTGCTAACCGCACATTCAATATTGTAGCCCCTGAGGAGGCTGGGTACAAAGCGTACACAGTGATACTGTCATTAGATTATTACGGATTAGCACTGTTTGAGGTTAGTTCTCAAGTAAAGCCGACCAGTATTTTCTGAGGTCTGTCCACGAGGGCGCTATTTTTGTGATGAATACAAGTAGTATTATCATGACACTCGGTACTTAATCACGTAAAAATATGTATTATTTAAATGTGATGCACGCGATGTGCGGCAAGATTCACTAATCTAGCGTGGTACACTAGATACTTTGGACAAAATAAAAATTACTTACCATGAAAACAGTAGGTAGTTGTGCGCCGTTAAAGCCGCGCGAGCAGAGCTTTGGCGCGCAGTCTTCGTTTCGCTACCGCTAAACTCCACCACAGCCACCACTCACCACCACTCTTGACTGACCGAGTTTCCTCTTCGTTACACTCTTGATAACTCTGTCAAGAGTGTAACGAAGAGGAAGAAACTCCAAGCCGAGGACCATAAAACCAAGAGGACTGCCAGTGTCTATACGATGTCACGTTCCTTTGAAATAATAAGCCTGCTATAGCTAGTTTTACTATGGAGGGGTCTCTGCACCATTCATTTGGTATGACATTTAGACCTCTGGCTAACACTATAGCGCCATATAAATTCGTTTTTTCTTTTAGTTCATAGATGGCGCTATTGTGTTAGCCAGAGGTCTAAGTGTCATACAAAATTAATGGTACAGAGACCTCTGTACAGTGAAACTAGCTACAGCAGGCTCATTTACTATTTTACAGGAACGCGACATTGTATAGCCATTGGCAGTCTTTTTGGTTTTATCGTCCTTGCTCCAAGCAATATTATCACATGAAGATGGCATGATTCTTAATGAGGTTGTCCCGGCTAGAGGCCTAGGTTATCGCATCTAAAATGAGACTTGCTGGCGCGTGTAACGATTTGTGATGACGTATTGAGTTCAAGTCATATACTTATCGATATATAAGTATAGCGTATAGACGGGCCCTTCGGTATTGTACTGTGTGTTTGCTGCCAGTTTTGTTTCACGAATTAGTGCCAGCGATATGAGCCGAGCGCCGTCGTGCACGGGTGCCGCCATATAAATTATTAACCGACTTCAAAAAAAGGAGGAGGTTCTACGTTCCACTGTATGTATTTTTTTTATGTATGTACATCGATTACTCCGTCAATTGTAGACCGATTTTCAATTTTTTATTTTATTTGAAAGGGTATACTCCTGAGGTGGTCCCATTGTCATCAAGTCATGATCAGATGATAGGATCCCAGGGAAATCGAGGGCAACCCTCAAATTTTACAGGCACGTACTATGTGTTTCATATATTTTCTAAGGTTATTCAAGTATTTGCGTCTGGTAGTCATCATCTCATGATGATGAGCTGATGATGGAAGGTACAACTCCTTAGCGGTTAGGAGTTGGAAGATAATTCTGAAAATGTTAAATCATTATTCGAAAGGGTATACTCCTGAGGTGGTCCCACTGTCACCAAGTCATGATCTGATGATGGCATCTCAGGGAAATCGAGGGCAACCCTCAAATTTTATAGGCACGTATCATGTGTTTCATATATTTTCTAATGCTATTCAAGTATTTGCGTTCGGTAGTCATCATCTTATGTTGATGAGCTGATGATGGAAGGTACAACTCCTTATCGGTTAAGAGTTGGAGGATAATTCTTAAAATGTTAAATCAACGTAAAATTGTGAAATAAAAATCTTTTAACAAAAAAGTAAAACCGCCTTAAAAAAAAACCTTAGAAAAAAAACGTAAAATAATGTAAAATAAATAAAATAAAATAAAATGCGTTTATTTCGGACAACAGAAACTAAAGCCTAAAGTTTTATGGCCTAGCACTAAGCAGCAGATATATGAAGTCGGTGCTTCATTCAAAGAATATTCCGCTCGCACCGCACTGACTTCATATTTCTGCTGCTTACTGCTAGGCCATAAAACTTTAGGCTTTAGTTTCTGTTGTCCGAAATAAACGCATTTTATTTTATTTATTTTACATTATTTTACGTTTTTTTTCTAAGGTTTTGCTATGTACTATCACACATGTTTGTATCAATGGTTTTTTCAATGGTTAAAAAGTTATCACATCCATCCATGAAAACCAGCAACTCCAAGTCACTAGTCAGTTGCCGGCCTTAAAGGAGGAAAAGGGATAGAGGAAAGAGGGGGGGGGGGGGATCGGGCCTCCGGCACCCTCACTGACCAAACGAAACGCAACAGAGGTGCTGTTGCTTCACGCCGATTCAAGGTCTTTGGACAACGCGATGATGCGATTATTAATTCAAGGCAGAGTTGATGATGAGAGACCACGTGGTCGATCATTAACCCGATGGCATAAAGCAGACAGAGACGGGAGGCGACTTTGGCTTATCTACATACATATGCACTACAATTTTTCTGCCACTTTTCGAGGGAGACACACGTACAGCTACGTCTACGCTCATGTCAAAGTTTGTTATGTTCCTACAAACTCATCATCATCATCATGTCAGCCGAAAGACGTCCATTGCTGGACATAAGCCTCCCCCAAGGCTCTTCACTCTGACCGGTCCTGTGCCTTCCGCATCCACCGCGATCCCGCGATCTTTACCAGGTCCATCCATCCATCTCCATCTTGTTGGAGGCCTACCGACAGCTCGTCTCCTGGTCCGCGGACGCCATTCGAGAACTTTCTGACCCCATCGGTCATCAGTCCTGCGAGCAATGTGCCCCGCCCACTGCCACTTAAGTTTCGCAATTCTTCGTTCGATAAGTTTCTACAAACTCATACTAAAACAAAAGTGTCACGCAAATGCAGCCCGATGGACACCATCAAATCTATTATATTTTTAATAAAATCACCGAAACATGAATACACAGAAAAAAAACAGAAAAATACCAACCCCGGGAATCGAACCCGGAACCTCCGGGACGCTCCGGGTCGCGTGCCCACCCTTACACCAGAATTGGTATTTAGGTAAGGCTCGAATTTCTCCTATGTATTCAAATCTCAGCTCGTTTTTATCACTTTTTGCAGTGACTAGCGCCACCTATGCGATTGCTTCGTAAACCGAACACAACGCACCCCTTCGAAACTAATCAGTTTACCCAGGCTCAACGAGATGGCGCACTAAAGCAATCAATTCATGATCTCAATTGGAATTTTTTTTTATATTTTATATTTTTCCAATTTTAATTTTTTATTTTTACGATCTCCCGCAATAATAAAATAATAATTGACTTGGCTCACGAGGTTACCGCCATGTGGCCTGTTGATTCGACGATCACTGTCCCGATAGTCGTTTCGGCGAACGGTCTAATAGCGAAGAGCCTTGACCATCACCTTAAAAGGCTCTCGCTAGATGGTTGGGTCAAGGGTCAGATACAGAAGGCGGTACTCCTGGACACGGCTCGGATAGTCAGGAGGTTCCTCTCTCTGTCGCCCTGACCACCGGTAGCTTAGGCCCCGCCTCGCTGCCGGTGGCACCCTAGGTTAGGTTTTTATAATGTTTTTATATTTTGTATTAATATTGTTTTATTACTTTTTATATGAATATTGTGAAAACCTAGCCTAAGATTGTAATAAATATACGAGAATAATAATAATATAATTGATAATTGATTGTTAATTGATTTGATTGATTGTTTTATAATTGATATTCACGGGAAGACCGTAAAAATAAAAAATAAAAATTGGAAAAATAAAAAATATGAAAAGATTTTTGAATTGAGATCATGGACCATCAAATCTGTCACTAAGGTCCCATGGCAAAATCCGCTCGCCAGGCATCCAATAGACACCGATGGGGAAGAATCGTGAAGGCAGCGACCGCAGTTTGGGGATGACTGACCCGTCGTGATCCCGACCACTCTGTTCAACGACTCAGGAGAATACTAAATTGTTTTGTAAGGCGTTAATCTACGCCTAGTCTTCTCAAGTCTTCTCAAGTTTCTTATCACTTCTTTAAGCTTATACAGGTCTATCCCTATAGGAACGGAACATACCTACTTACCTAATCGAAATTGAGGGAAACAGTCGACGGACAAGAAAAAATGACGAAAAAGAACCCCTCCCCCCCGTACCCCACCCGATGTCTGTCCGGCCGTTCTACTCTGTAGGTCGCATTTCTCAGCTACCTAATTCTTTTGAAATTTTGTGAGCAGGTTTATTATAGTCTTATGTCGATTTGGTTTTTGAAAAAAAAAATTGCTCACGAGGTCTACAGCTCACAGAGTCACTAGTTATTAATTTAAGAGCAGATACTTATTGGTAGCACTGGTAAATTTTACACTTATTTTAACCGTGAATGGCGTGAATACTTTAAAAACAATCCACGCGTAAGTTCACGAATTATGTCTACACGAACCCTCAAAATACAGCTAAACACTCCCGGCAAATCACTGCATCTTAACGAATTACGATAAAGGTCCAAAGACAAAATGGACGGTTGAAAAAAAGATGGCCGATCACCTCCGCGTAGATAAGTTAATCAGAGAAACAATTGATCGTAGCTCAATCAATCTCGATTGAGGGACGGGCGATTGGCTTTTGTTACCAAATTAAGTTACTTCAAACGTTGTAAGGGGATCAACGGTAGTGTTTAAAATAAGAGATGCGAGCTAGTTAATTATAAAAGATGATTAGCTTACGGTGTTTCAGCTTAAGTTTCGTCCTTTTCATAAGTTTTACTATATCAAATATTCGTACGTTATTTAATTTGTATCTCAAGAATAAAGCTACTGAAAAACTACGAACAGGACGCGCACCGCCAGCGTCCGCCCACTTTAGAAACCCTTGGCTGATCAGGGAGGTCGCCGGTCGGCGGCTAAGTTCGGTCAGTCCTCTTTCCATTGCCTTATCAGCTGGCCGCACCATTAGCTAAGGACCATTTCAATTAAACTAGTTTTTGGTTAAAAATCCGTTTATCCGTTTAGGACCTGCGAAGCCACAGACAGATACCCATGCACAGCTCAAACTTATAACAACCCTCTTTTTGCGTGGGGGGTGAAAATAACGTAAATCTAACGGCGAAATGACTTAGGGCAAATTACTATAATATTGGACATGTTTAAAAGGCTACATAATTGCTTTTTGGGGACACGTAATGGCAGGCAGAAAATTTTACGATTTTCTAGTATTCCTAAGCGAATTCGCTTTCCAGTTCAACGAATAAGTGCTGTTAAAAATAGTTTCTCAATTATACTGAAGCTGTGGCAATTTTGAGAAAAACGGTTTTTAGAAAGCAAGTATTTTAACCCAAACCAAGGTTTCAGAGCCATGTAGAGTTTGAGTACATTTTAAAGGCAGCTGAAATTCCCGGGCAGTTTAGCAATGTTTAATACCTAAACATTCAAAATTCCTTAGCTAGATTCAAGTTAAGCAGCGGTGGTAATATTCTCATATTCATTTTGTATGCCTTTTATACCAGCAACATTACACCGAAACTGAATTTCTGCAATGTAAAGAGATTGTTCGAGATACTTTCATAATGCTTATTGCGCAACACGAGTACAGGCTCCGATTTAACAGATTACAATGATTAGAAAGTGCAATTCGAAATTAGTGTAAATCTGTGTATTACTACGAAAATCCTATACTTTTTTGTCTCGTTGTTATGATAAATTTTACGGTAATTATATAATTTTGATTGAATTAAGCGTTACTTTGCGCAGGACCCAAATACTACGTCAACGGTTAGTGAGAACGAACCTGTGCAGAGTGACGTGATCAGAGTAGTTTCAAATTTGACAATAATAAAAATGATAGTTGTGCGTTGATGTCAGCTGCACCGAGTGGTCGCGCTAGCAGAACGTCGAGCACGACTTTTCGAAACCTGCATTACTTAAAATCGAATAGTAAACGTTGTCGAGTTTATATGACGTTTGGAACAGCGCCCGCCCGTGAGCGTATTTGGAACTAAAATTTAGTATGAGATTTCTCGATCTCGATACGATAACCGTAACGTTACGCAGGATTCGACAAGTCGTGCTTAGGGCACAGTTGACACTCGACTGTTACATATAGGCCGGCCGGTAGATTAATAAAACGGCTGTCAAACGCGAGAATTATACCTGTCACGTAGTAAATATTATAACAATCTGAGCCGGGACCGATCTACATCTACTTTACCCGCGCTACGTTGCCTCAAGGCTTGATTTCCTCCTACGCTGACATTAACATCGGTCGCTGACGTCGGTCGAGCGTATGAATGAACACAACATTCTATTTGACACCGCACATCGATGCTTACGTCCGCGGCAGATTGTAGCAATAAACAAAACCCATAGAACATTGTGTTTATTTGTACGGTACGCTCGACCGACGTCAGCGACTGATGTCAGTCTAGGAAGAAACCAAGCCTTAGTGCCTCGCCTGTGGCATTTGGAGTCCATTATTAAGATAACACGTTAAAATAAATGTGTTATTTAAATACCTCGACGATTCGGACGTGACGTTACGTCCATGGTCTCGAAGGGACTGAAGGGGTGAGTGAGTTGCGAGTGTTGTGTCGGACTAGAGGCAACCCTAGTGAAGAAACTAATAATAAAGACCTAGTGCGGGTAAGTACTTGAGAAACCCGTGCAGTATTACCCGTACCCGTACCGTATGTTGATATTGCCTCTTCATTTCTTTTTGAACCATGGACGTAACGTCACGTCAGAAACGTCGAGGTATTTAAGTAACACATTTATTTTAACGTGACCAAGTCCCGTGATTATCATAATAAACTGTGAAAATCGCGAAAATTTAAATCAACGTTTGGAGTCCATGCATAAACAGAAAGGTTACAAAGTAACGAGTAAACCACAAACATCGTTGGACGATCTAACTCCTTTATTTATGGTCGACGCGACGTTGAACGAACCAAATAGAATACGTAAATCGTGAATGGTTTATCACAGGATGCACTCTGTAACGAACACAGGATAAAGTGCAACATTATATCGAAGGATGCGGCGAGATGTTGGCGAGATGAATCAGCGCCCAGGGTATTCGGAATAGGTCCTTAAACTTAGATTTTAAAAGCTATTCCGTGAGAGTTCAGGAACTTGTTATAGTAGCACCTTAAAAGCTAAGTTGAAGTTCCTTTTTGCAGGGAGCGAAAATTTTACACGATTTATCCATTGTTTTGCTCGATAAAAATAAAAAGCTAGGCTCTTATTTTTTATACAATCCGGGTGTTTTTTAGCCGGTTGATTTTATTATACCTATTGTTGAATTAATTTCTAGAATAAGAATTTGTTTAGATGTTTTTTAGCCTTTTGATATTATTATACCTATTGTTGAATTAATTTCTAGAATAAGATTTTGTTTAGATGTTTTTTAGCCGGTTGATATTATTATACCTATTGTTGAATTAATTTCTAGAATAAGAATTTGTTTAGATGTTTTTTAGCCGGTTGATATTATTATACCTATTGTTGAATTAATTTCTAGAATAAGAATTTGTTTAGATGTTTTTTAGCCGGTTGATATTATTATACCTATTGTTGAATTAATTTCTAGAATAAGAATTTGTTTAGATGATTTTTAGCCGGTTGATATTATTATACCTATTGTTGAATTAATTTCTAGAATAAGAATTTGTTTTGATGTTTTTTAGCCGGTTGATATTATTGTACCTATTGTTGAATTAATTTCTAGAATAAGAATTTGTTTAGATGTTTTTCGTTTTTTTCTTGACTAGACCTGGTAATCGCGGTCTTTGCTTCGCCAACGATGTGTTTCCTTGCTTAATACTTTAAGTGTTTCATTAAAAAACCGGCTGAGTGCGAGAGAGACCGCGGAGGCTTAGTAATAGGGTCCCGTTTTTACTCTTTGAGTCATCATCATCATCATTATCATCAGCCTATTTACCTCCCACTGCTGGGCACAAGCCTCCTCTCAGAATGAGAGGGCTTGGGCTATAGTTCCCACGCGGGCCCAGTGCGGATTAGGAACTTCACACACACCATTGAATTGCTTCGCAGGAGTGTTGCAGGTTTCCTCACGATGTTTTTCCTTCACCGAAAAGCTCATGATACATTACAGATGTAATTTCGCACATAAATTCCGAAAAACTCAGAGGTGCGAGCCGGGGTTTGAACCCTCTACCCTCTGCTTCAGAGGCGATAGGTCAAACCACTAGGCTATCACGGCTATACTCTTTGAGTAAAATAACTTAAAAACATGTTCTAGAGAATATTTCAGAATAACAGTCCTATTCAAACTTTCAGACCGAACACGGGTAACGGAGTGTCGTTTCAGTATAGATAGTTGCTTTGGGAAATAAAGGTTCATTTGCAGTGAAATCGTCTACATATCTGGTTGAGAAAAGCAAAGTAGTTTTCTGCTCAAAGAGATTTGTTACCTTTGGTACTGTTCTGTAGCATAGAAAACCATTATCTTACTTGATACCTCTAAGGCCGACTTGTAATTGACCTGGGTTAGACACTAACTCTTGACGTATTAATATCAGCTGAGGCCCTATTGCGTAACTATTTTGACACTCGTCATCGGATTGAAATGTCAGTATTTGTACGACCGCGACTGTGACAGCTAACTGTTTCAGATACCTACCAATTGTCAGCCCATTTGACACTCGTCACCGGATTGAAATGTCAGTATTTGTACGACCGCGTCTGTGACAGCTAGCTGTTTCCGATACCAATTGTCAGTCCATTTGACACTCGTCACCAGATTGAAATGTCAGTATTTGTACGACTGTGACAGCTAGCCGTTTCCGATACCAATTGTCAGCCCGTACAAAATGAACATGATGCTGATTGCGAGCGAGTTAGACAATAGGCATGCTATTCAAGTTATTTCGAATCAAGTTCGTTATATCTTCATTGTAAATGGTAATGTTAATAATTTCTTATTTATAATACCTTATTTATTGTGACCACTATTGCGTGGCAATAACCATGTTACAGAATATATTCGTCACTATTGAGCATTGCATTTTAAAAATAAAACAGACTCGAAAGGCGTGGCGGCGTATTTAATCATCGTGTTTATAGTATCATTCCCCACTGCATCGAGTTAATCGCCTCGATAAACTAATAATTTTATTGGATCGCGCACAGAGCACTTTCATTGGAGATCCCATCGCGGGATTTAGCAGGCCCTGTCCAAATTGGTCATGGGAAACGTTCGGTGTGACAGTTTTGTTTTGGTATAAGGTGTAGGGACGTGGTTAACTTAGATTTTAGTGTCGACGAGTGCTGTACGAGAATGCCTCATTCTTATTGATTTAAACTTTCGCGATTTTCACACATCATGATAAAAGCGGCTGGTGAGAAACCCGTACAGCTAGAAAATGTTGATATGGCCCATACACACACTGGAAAAAATAGAATCCCACCACCTTCTATGCGGAAAAAGCATAGAACTAAGACCACGTAGACCTAGAACGTAACATTTTTGTAATGAAAATGGTCCACGCACAATCTGTTTTTTTATTCAATTTCCGCAGTGCAACGATCTGTGTGAAACTATAGGTTTATTAAATTTTATTGTTAAATTATTAAATATCATTTTTGTTTCGTGTGGTAGGAATTATTAAATGTGGTTTGAAAGAGTCGTAATGAAATTCTTTCACTTATTGAAAATTTACCCGCATCTGCAGTCCTTTCGAGGCCATGGACGTAGCTTAAATAATACATTTATTTTAACGTGATCAAGTCCGGTTTTTATCATAATAAGTAATGCCTCAATAAGTGGCTGAAAATGTAGTGCATTCGAGTAGATAACTCACAGGCAGCTTCCGTATACCTAAGGGCTCTGCGGGATTGCACCACTCGATTTTCCGTTAAGTATAGTTTTGTACCTACGTTTCAATTTAATATCCATTATTTCCCGTTTCCTACTGTTTTATGGCGGTATTATCGAGTTATAGTTAACTTTACGTTGATATAGTTTTGTTTTATGACAACTCGTCTGCATAGGGTATGCTCAGGATTTTATTAGCAAATCGTTGCTCTATGTACCTAAATTCTTTCGTGATCTGAACGATACGTTGTCGTTTTACTACTTTTATTTTATTAATCACAATCGCCTATAGAGTCCTCATAACATCGGAAATTGATTGCAAATGAGCTCCATTCTGTTTAATACTTCTGCGATTTACACTCAAACATAAATAATAATAATAATAAATAAATATCATGGGACAATTTGACACCAATTGACCCAGTCCCAAACTAGGCAAAGCCTGTACTATGGGTACCAGACAAAAATCTTCTTTTAAGCCAATATATAGTTTAAAGAATAGTTCAGATTTAGTAAATAAAATTAAAGACATTAATATACCGCCGAACTCAACATTACTTTCTTTAGATGTGGATAGTTTGTTTACCAACGTACCATATAGTGAAACCTTAAATATTCTTAGATGTCACTTAGAAAGGAAGCGTTTACATCCGGGGGAGGTTTGTGAGTTAATAGAATTAGTAACTTTATGCATGAAACAAAATTATTTCAGATTTAATGGTCAATATTATTTGCAGAGTGATGGTTTAGCAATGGGGTCACCTCTTAGTCCTTTAATGGCTGACGTTTTTATGGATAACTTTGAAAAACAATATATAGTGGGGAACAGCAATTTAGTATATTATTATAGGTATGTTGATGATTTAATTTTATGTTGGAAGGGGAGTATGAGGCAGCTAGATTTGTTTATTAGTGCTCTCAATAACAAACATCCAAAAATAAAGTTCAAACGAGAATTAGAGGAAAATCGTTCATTAAATTTTCTGGATTTAACTATTACAAGAGTAAATAATAGGCACCAGTTTCAAATTTACCGTAAGCCTACGTACACAGATACTGTCATACCTGCAAATTCTACTCACCCATGGCAGCATAAACTGGCTGCTTTCCATTGTTATGTACATAGACTACTAACTGTACCTCTTTCGAAAGAGCATTATGATTCTGAGTTACATACTATATATCAGATAGCAACAACAAATGGTTATAGTACAGCAATGGTTAATAGTCTGGTTCAAAAGAAGCAGGGACGGATAGTGAATAGCATGCTTTACTCTGCGTTGCCATCTCAGCCTACTAACAAATTTAGATCTAGTATTACTTATGTTGGCCGGTTGTCTGACAAGATTTATAATATTTTAAAATCAAATAACATCAATGTTGCCTTTAAGACTACTAATTCTTTACGTTCTAGACTTTGTAATAACAAAGAAAAGGTGGATAAAGGGAACAGGTCGGGCGTATATAAACTCACTTGTGGCGACTGTAGTCAAGTATACATTGGACAAACCGGTCGAAGCTTTGATACTAGATTTAAAGAGCATGTCTCGTCATATAGGCATGATCATCCAGAGAAATCAAACTTTGCCAAGCATTTATTAGAAACGAATCATTCGTTGTTAGACTCAGATACGTACGAAATTTTACATTATTGTGATAAGGGTTTGCGGCTATCGGTTTTAGAACAATTGGAAATTATTAGGTACAACAACATGGGGTCTATTATTAATGAACAAGTTAATTTGGTTTCTTCGCCTTTGTTACGACTTGGTTCTAATTTTAATAATGTGTCATAGTAATAATGAGAACATGACTTCTCTTTTTACCGTACTCGGTTAAAAATAACGGGGTACCTGGCGTAGATTAAAAATAAAAATAAAAAGGGTAGTTTGGAATTCATTTCTTAAAAAGGGTAGTTTAGGACTTACATAAAAGGGTAGTTTGGAATTTATAAAATATTAGTGGGTACGTTGGTTTTGTCATTAACTAAGTTGAGCACATGGTTTACATATGTCAGTAGTGGAAGTGGTGGCATGTTGAGCGGTTGTTGTTGTGCTTCGTAAATGGCCTCGTGGAGAGTGCCGAAACGCGTCAGCGTTTAGTATAGTGGTGGTGGTGATAGTTGGGTCTGTGTGGCATGTGTTGATTCGTGTAGCAGTGGAGGTGGAGGTGTTGCATGGAAACATACATTTGCCGCACAGATATAACTATTTGTCATTAGTGGTCGCGGGTGAGCAAAGTAATTGTTTTTTAGTTCATAAATATGGACCTCCGCAAAGTAACGCCTGATTCAATAAATTATTTAAAATCGGCAAGCGTAGCCGTACAGGCACGTTTATATATCAAGTTAACAAAACAACACCGTTTAGCTGTTCAAAACATTTGGTTTAATCAACGTTGTAAGCATTTAAATGTTGTACCAAATTATATAAATTTACATAGCAATAACACTAGTAGGGCCGCTACGATAGCAATAAATAAGGCTCGCAAGATTTGGTTAAATGAGGAGTCTCGTCATTGGTTTTGTGTTAGAGATAATTTAAAATTACATCTTAGAGTACTACATTCGGAACTGGTATTTAAATTGCATAATATTGAGTTTGATACTTTGGACCAAAAGGCGAGATATTTTGCTTCGGTGCAGGCACATAAAAAGTATGTTACCCAAACTAATAAATTGCGTAGGCTTACGCGAAATGGAACTCAGTCTCTTTTGAACAACAATAATAGTGAGTCAAGTAACGGTAACGGTTTCTACCCTCGAGTTAAAAATCTCACTAATGTCGAATTTGTAGAAGGTGAAGTGCAGTTATTGGAAAAAGGTTTGAAATATAACTTACCCTCTAAATTTAGTCAGAAATTGGTGGAGGGTTTGGCGGTAGATTCTGAGGTTGCGATTGTTTGTAATCGCGGTGACTTTGATACTAAGGTTTTGGTTGCTAATTCATTAAAAAATACAACTTCTACTGGGGGTATTTCGGATGTTGGTGACTTGCATTCATTACGTTCTATTCAGCAAAAGGTCCATGACAATGATTTGGTAATTTCTAAGGCCGATAAGGGCAATTGTATTGTTGTTTTAGAAAGGGGTCAATATAATGATAAAGTAAATGACATCATTCAAGGAGAGGGTTTTTTGAATTTACGTAGGGATCCCACCGCCGCGTTTCATAAAGACCTAAAAAACCTTCTGAAAAATTCTGCATTTACCTTTGACACCGAACAAAAGAGGAGCAATGTGATTCCTATGAATCCGCAGGCACCAATTTTATATGGTTTACCTAAAATTCACAAGGATGGTGTTCCTGTTCGCCCTGTTGTTTCATACGTGAGTGCTCCAGCGTATAAAGTAGCGAGGAAGTTAAATAGCATTGTTCGGGAAAAATCTTCTTTTAAGCCAATATATAGTTTAAAGAATAGTTCAGATTTAGTAAATAAAATTAAAGACATTAATATACCGCCGAACTCAACATTACTTTCTTTAGATGTGGATAGTTTGTTTACCAACGTACCATATAGTGAAACCTTAAATATTCTTAGATGTCACTTAGAAAGGAAGCGTTTACATCCGGGGGAGGTTTGTGAGTTAATAGAATTAGTAACTTTATGCATGAAACAAAATTATTTCAGATTTAATGGTCAATATTATTTGCAGAGTGATGGTTTAGCAATGGGGTCACCTCTTAGTCCTTTAATGGCTGACGTTTTTATGGATAACTTTGAAAAACAATATATAGTGGGGAACAGCAATTTAGTATATTATTATAGGTATGTTGATGATTTAATTTTATGTTGGAAGGGGAGTATGAGGCAGCTAGATTTGTTTATTAGTGCTCTCAATAACAAACATCCAAAAATAAAGTTCAAACGAGAATTAGAGGAAAATCGTTCATTAAATTTTCTGGATTTAACTATTACAAGAGTAAATAATAGGCACCAGTTTCAAATTTACCGTAAGCCTACGTACACAGATACTGTCATACCTGCAAATTCTACTCACCCATGGCAGCATAAACTGGCTGCTTTCCATTGTTATGTACATAGACTACTAACTGTACCTCTTTCGAAAGAGCATTATGATTCTGAGTTACATACTATATATCAGATAGCAACAACAAATGGTTATAGTACAGCAATGGTTAATAGTCTGGTTCAAAAGAAGCAGGGACGGATAGTGAATAGCATGCTTTACTCTGCGTTGCCATCTCAGCCTACTAACAAATTTAGATCTAGTATTACTTATGTTGGCCGGTTGTCTGACAAGATTTATAATATTTTAAAATCAAATAACATCAATGTTGCCTTTAAGACTACTAATTCTTTACGTTCTAGACTTTGTAATAACAAAGAAAAGGTGGATAAAGGGAACAGGTCGGGCGTATATAAACTCACTTGTGGCGACTGTAGTCAAGTATACATTGGACAAACCGGTCGAAGCTTTGATACTAGATTTAAAGAGCATGTCTCGTCATATAGGCATGATCATCCAGAGAAATCAAACTTTGCCAAGCATTTATTAGAAACGAATCATTCGTTGTTAGACTCAGATACGTACGAAATTTTACATTATTGTGATAAGGGTTTGCGGCTATCGGTTTTAGAACAATTGGAAATTATTAGGTACAACAACATGGGGTCTATTATTAATGAACAAGTTAATTTGGTTTCTTCGCCTTTGTTACGACTTGGTTCTAATTTTAATAATGTGTCATAGTAATAATGAGAACATGACTTCTCTTTTTACCGTACTCGGTTAAAAATAACGGGGTACCTGGCGTAGATTAAAAATAAAAATAAAAAGGGTAGTTTGGAATTCATTTCTTAAAAAGGGTAGTTTAGGACTTACATAAAAGGGTAGTTTGGAATTTATAAAATATTAGTGGGTACGTTGGTTTTGTCATTAACTAAGTTGAGCACATGGTTTACATATGTCAGTAGTGGAAGTGGTGGCATGTTGAGCGGTTGTTGTTGTGCTTCGTAAATGGCCTCGTGGAGAGTGCCGAAACGCGTCAGCGTTTAGTATAGTGGTGGTGGTGATAGTTGGGTCTGTGTGGCATGTGTTGATTCGTGTAGCAGTGGAGGTGGAGGTGTTGCATGGAAACATACATTTGCCGCACAGATATAACTATTTGTCATTAGTGGTCGCGGGTGAGCAAAGTAATTGTTTTTTAGTTCATGTTAATAATATTTCAGGATTTAATCAAAACAATTAGACATAATCTTTGTTGTTTGTTTGGCCGAAATATTATTACTACTGACGGACGGCCGAATAGCCTAGTGGTTAGAGACCCTGACTATGAAGCTTGAGGTCCCGGGTTCAAATCCCGGTCGGGGCAGATGTTTGTATGATGAATATGAATGTTTGTTCTCGGGTCTTGGGTGTTTAATATGTATATAAGTATGTATTTATTTATGTAAGTATGTTTATCCGTTGTCTGGTACCCATAGTACAGGCTTTGCCTAGTTTGGGACTGGGTCAATTGGTGTCAAATTGTCCCATGATATTTATTTATTATTATTATTATTTATGTTTGAG